>JASDQU010107745.1:46874-81220 GCA_032191745.1 Picea mariana | reverse complement strand
TCATCCCTTCAAAGCTAGTACAGTTTCCACCACATTCATGGAGATAGTTCAAAAGCTACATGGCAGCCCAAATATTATTGTAAGTGACAAAGATCCCATATTCACTAGACATTTTTGGATAGAATTATTTTCTTGTTTGGGTACTCAATTGGCTCATAGATCAACCTATCATCCTCTATCTTATTATCTGAAAGGAGGTTTCCCCCTCGAAGAGGCTTATTATCTGAAATTATCTCTTTTTCAAGGCATTGAGTACTTTTTCTAAGGTTTTTCTATGCTATATTGATATTTGGTTCCTAACACGATTGTTGAGGCTTCTCACCATGATCTTATGCTTTTCCTTCCAAGATTTGATCTCTACATATTGTTCGCTTCTCCTCCTAAGCTTTGATATTCATTCACTAACCCTAGTGAGATTTTTTCTTCATTCTCTTATGTACTATGCTTTCCTTTATGAGATTCATATGCATCATCTGCTTGTTGTCATCAATGAAAATACATTAATAACAATATTTCCAACAATTTTCACCATGGGGTTACATGTCAGCGTCAAAAGAATTGCGAGGAGAAAGGAGGATTAATCCAAACTGTCGATGTGTGCCCCCACAAACTGAAAGACATTAAGTGTTGTTACATGTTAGTGCTCGAACATTGAAACTCTGAAGAGTCGAAGTAGATTCAAACCTTTGATCAAAGTGGACATGTGGCAAGAGATCATGCACTTTGGCAGATAACCACTTCGGAAGAAAGAAGGATGTGAAAAGCCAGAACTCCCAAAGGCCCGAAGTGTGGATTTCACCTAGACCGTCCATTAATAAGGACACGCAGCACTAGATTTATCACTTTGGATTCTTAGTACTCTGGAAGGTTTTGAAGAGTGAAGCACTAGGGAAATAATTACCCAAAGTCCCAAATTCCCTAAGTAATTGAGGACCGTGGATCTAAATAAAAAAGAACCATTGATATTTGTAGTAGTATCTCCCAAAGTCTTGAAGTTTGGGGTTAATACAAATCATCTGATAAGCGAGACACATGTTGACAGACTAGCCATTTTGAGAATTCAGAGTTCAGGAGAATTAGAAGATTCCTAGTGTGGAAACTCTCGAAGCCCAAAGTATTGAAGCCCGAAGAGCCGAAGTGGTGGGGCCTGATGATGTCACCTGGAGGTGATGTGGACCCCAGAAGGCAAGCGTAAAATCTTCTGAAGCCCAAAATTTTGAAGTGATGTGGCTCGCAGATGTCACCTTGGATGACGTGGACACAATGAATGTGTTCCATGTGTCAGTGAGTTTTGAACCTTTGGAGGATTGAAATGTCAGTTAGAACGTGACACGGGTAACCCGCCTGATTGGGCCATGTGTCTTCTTCTAGTATCTCATCATGTGGCGATAGACCCTATAGTCCAAAGACTAGGCACTCCAGAGGAAAAATATGTGATATTTGTGTTGGGTCGAGAACTCCCAAAGGCCCGAAGGCAAGAGTACATATCGATCGTTGATCTCAGAAGACACGTGGTAGTAGATCTCGGAGCGATTCGGAGGATCGACAATCTGGGAGAAAGTGAAGGCGGAAAGTTTGAAACTCTCAAAGCCCGAAGAGTCGAAGCGATTCACAGCCATTGATCCATGAGAGACATGCATCGATGTATCATTGACCTCAGGTGAAAGCACTATGGGATAAAGTGAAGGCGGAGAGTTTGGAACTTTCAAAGCCTGAAGAGCCAAAGCAATTCATAATCGTCAATCTGTGGGAGGACACATGTCGGAAGATTGTGAACTCTGGGTGGAATCGTTCTGGGAGGAAGCAAGTGGGGAAGAGGCTTCTGAAGGCTAAAGTCCTAAACTAAACTAGAGCCATTGATTTGAGGTGGATGTGTGGCATCTGATCCCGAACTTTGTGTATGAATTACTCTAGGGGAAAGCGAGGTTGAAAATGATGAACTCCCAAAGCACAGAGTCCCAAAGTGGATCTCAATCATTGATCGTGAATGACAATGAGGAACATTGATCTTGTCCTGGCTGAAGGTTCTGAAGTTGCGAAGTGCCAGGAGGGATTTGGTCGTGGTTTCGAACCATGGTCACCTGGGGAAGCGGTTTGAAGGGAGTGCCTATGCAGAATTAAAATTTTGTATCGAATAAGGGATAACATGGGAGTGTTATATGATGTGGATTGATACGTATATGTTCTTCACGAATTGGGAAGAAAAATGACCTGTAACATGGTTTGACAATTTTGATTTTTCATATGCATAATTCTAACAAAATGGTCACTTGCACATTTTGTAGAATTAAGGGGTTTAGATACGTCATCTCAGAATGTGTATTGAATAAATGGAAGAAGGTGAGGGAGCCTTCAACCATGATAAGGAGTCTGAAGGCCAAAATACCAGAGTTGGTAATGCAAAGATAGATTCCAATGGATGCAAGGGAAGAGAAGAGCATGAAACATTAATAGAAACTGTAAGAAGCCTGAAAATAGAAGTACAGAGCTACAAAGTAGACAATGAGAGACTGATGAGAGAGAAAAGTCAAATAAATGCTCAAGTGTTGTAGAGCTTAAATCAGTTGCAGTGGAAAATGAAGAAGGGATCAAACTCAAAACAAGAGGAGGAAGGTAGGTTTCGTGAAAGAAGAGATGACCATGGAAGATTTGGTTATTCTAGAAGTGCTAGCAGAACTCATAGACATCACTCACCTCCTTACTTGGTAAGAAATTTTTATGCATCTGAATATTCCTTAAGCAGTTTGGAGGTGTCTCTTGTTAGGCACCAAGGAAGGAGACAAGAGGTGGATAGTTTGCAAGGAGAGCTGAGGAAGATCAAGCCACCATCCTTTTATGGTGAAAGAGAAAGGGAATATGATGTGGAAGCATGGTTGATTGGACTCAAGAGGTATTTTCAATTGCATAACTATTCATCAAACCTAGAAGCCAAGATTTCCACCTACCATTTACATGGGAAAGCTACAATGTGGTGGGATCAACTGAAGCAAGTTGAACATGTTAATGAGAATAGGATCACTTGGAAGAAGTTCAAGAAGTACTTCCATAAGGAGTACCTCTCAGAGTATTTCTATGACAAGAAAATGCAGGATTTCTTCAAATGTAGGCTGGGAGGAATGACTATGGTAGAGTATGAGAAGAAGTTCTTGGTATTGTTAAAATATGTTGGGTTTATAATTGATGAAAAGGTAAATATAAAAAGGTTTCTAAGTGGATTTCCAACCTTTTATAAATAAAAGGTTAGGTATGATGAGCCCAAGACCTTGACAAAGGCCACCAGGAAGGATAAATACCTATATGATCAAGGACAGGGAAGAGAATCCCTGCAAAAATATTGAAAGGATAAGAAGAAGGAGAAGTCCGATCAGAGGAGGAAAGGATTCAAACCTCCCTTCAATAGGAATGAGCCTAATAGAAATCATCAATATCAGTATGCTAAGGGTGAATCCAATAAAGAACACCCCTTGGGAAAAAGAGGAAGACCACCTATCCAATGTTGGGGATGCAAAGAAGATCACTTGTACAAGGATTTCCCACATAGAAAGGATAAAGTGAAGACTGTGCACAATGTCCAGGAGGCTACAAAAATTGAAGATATGGGAAGATATTATGCATCTTTAGATGATCTTCAAGCAGAGTACCAGTCCAATATGATCGAGGTGGAAGGTAATATCATAAATCATCTTGTTGTTATTTTAATTGATTCAGGATAAATTCATTGTTACATTGATCCTAAAGTAGTGGATATATTACATTTGGAGAAAATTAATCTTGTAAAATCAAGTTTGGTTCAGCTAGCCACTGCAACCAAAAGGAGAATCCATGATATGGTTAGAAGTTTTTCCATAATTCTTAATGGAGTGAATACTAGTGTTGATATAAATATCATACCATTGGGGTCTTATGATATTCTAATTGGAACGGATTGGTTGGACAAGCATCATGCTATCCTAGATTGTCATAGCAAGAAATTTACATGTCTTGATGGAGATGGAAAATAAAACACTATGAAAGGAGTTCCAAGACCCATCTCTATAAGGGAGATTTCAGCCTTACAGCTGAAGAGATGTTTTAGGAAAGTATGTCAATTTTATGCAGCTAATGTGGAAGAGACAGAAAATACAAAGGGGCCAAGCCTTGAAGATATGTATTCCAATAAATATCAGGGTTGCCACCAAGAAGGGAGATAGATTTCTCAATTGATTTAGTTCTTGGAGATGCCTCGGTGTCAAAAAAACCTTACAAAATGAGCACACTAGAGTTAAAATAATTAGAAATGCAGTTGGAGGAATTTTTGGAGAAAGGGTACATACATCCAAGTGTTTCACCTTAGGGAGCACCAGTAATTTTTGTCAAAAATAAGGATGGAACCTTGAAGTTGTGTATTGACTTTCGACAACTGAATAAGTATACTATAAAGAACAAGTATCCTCTACCTAGAATTGATGACCTCTTTGATCAAATAAGAGGAGAAAAGATATTTTCAAATATTGACCTGAGGTCAGGATACCATCAAGTAAGAATCAAGAAAGAAGACATCCATAAGACAATGTTTAGGTCTAGGTATGGGCATTATGAATTTGTAGTGGTGCCATTTGGACTAACCAATGCATCAATTGTCTTTATGTTCCTAACAAATGGCATATTCATAAATTATTTGGATATTTTTTCCATAGTGTTTTTGGATGACATACTTATCTATTCTAAGTCTAAAAAGGAGCATGAACATCACTTAAGACTGGTATTTCAAGTGTTGAGAGAACATCATTTGTATGCCAAGCTGAGTAAGTGTTATTTTTATCAAAATCAGATCCATTACTTGGGACACATTATTTCATAGCAGGGCATAGAAGTATATCCAAAGAAGATTGAAGCCATTAGAGGATGGAAAACACCCAAAAATGTGTCAGAAGTCAGATCTTTTATGGGATTAGTTGGATACTATACAAGGTTCAGAGTAGGGGTCTCTAAGATTTCTCATCCCATTACCTCTTTGAAAAACAAGGGAACTAAATTTGAATGGACACCTAAGTGTGAAGAGAATTTTAAAATGTTGAAGGAATTACTTACTAGTGCACCTGTGTTAAACATTGTTGACCCGAATGGAAGTTTTTTGGTATGTACAAATGCATGTAAGGAAGGACTTGGGGGATTCCTCATGAAAATTGGACATGTCATTGGTTATGAGTCCATAAATCTCAAGGAACATGAGAGGAATTATCCCACACATGACTTTGAGCTTGTTGAAATTGTCCATGCCTTGAATATGTGGAGGTATTATCTCATGGGGAATAGATTTTAATTAAGTATGGACCACATTGTCTTGAAGTATATTTTTGAACAACCAACCTTGAATTCCAGGAAAACAACATGGTTGTAATTTTTAAGTGAATATGACCTCGATATCAAGCATGTCAAAGGAAAAGAGAACAAATTTTTCGATGCACTTAGTAGAAGAGTGCATATCATGCATGTTACTGCTGTCAATATGCATCAGTCAGACTTGAAGAGAAGAATTTTTGATGATCTTGTTACAGATCAGCATCACCTATAGGTAAAGGAAATCTTACAGCAAGGAGATGTACAACGGAAAATAAAGGAGTATGAGATAAAAGAACATGGATTACTCATGCATAATAATAGATTCTATGTTCCCAGTTCCGGAGAAATGAGGAATTTGGTATTGAAGGAAATGCATGATGTTCCTTACGCTGGACATCCCAGTTACTAGAAAACGATTACAATAGCAAGAAGTCAATTCTTTTGGCTGAGAATGAAAAAGGATGTTGTTGATTACATCACTTGATTTATGGAATGTCAGAAGGTGAAGGCTGATCATAGGCACCAAAGGGTTTTGTTGCAGCCATCTCTAATCCCAGAGAAGAAATGGGAGGTGATAACCATGGATTTTATAACTAAATACCTAGGACAATAAGGTAACATGATTAAATCATGGTGGTGGTTGAAAAATTAACAAAGGCTACTCATTTTTTTCCTATAAAAACAACACATACAATGGCTAATATTGCAGAAATTTACATGAGGGAGATTGCTAGGTTGCATGGGATACCTAAGACAATTGTCTCGAACAGAGATTGAAAGTTTATCTCTAATTTCTAGAGGTGATTGTTTAAAGGATTTGATACAAATATAAACTTTGGCACAACATACTATCCACAATCAAATGGACAAACAAAGAGGGTCAACTGAGTAATTGAAGATATGTTGAGAATGTATGTGATGGATAAGCCATCTAAGTGGGAAGATTACTTGCACTTGGTTGAGTTTGCATATAATAATGGGTATCAATATTGATTGCGAATGAGCCCATTCGAAGCCCTGTATGGTAGGAAATGCAATACTCCAGTGATATTGGACAACCCAACAGATAGAGTCGTACTTGGGTTGGAGTTGCTCAAGGATATGGAAGACCAGATGGTTAAGATTAAGAAGAGTTTGAAGGTAGCTCAGGATAGACAAAAAGTTTATGTAGATAAGAAAAGGACAGTTAGATAATTTAAAGTAGGGGAGAATGTACTTTTGAAAGTGAATCCCAAGAAAATCTCATTGAAATTGGGTAGTTGTACAATGCTGGTAGCCAAATTCTATGGTCCATTTGAAATATTGGACAGAATAGGGCCAGTTGCATACATGATTGCATTTCCTTCTTCCATGAATGTGCATAATGTACTTCATGTCTCTTTACTAAAAAAACATGTACATGATCCTAACCATGTTATTGATTGGCATTTGATTCAAGTAGAGTCAGAGGGATACTCTCAGGTTCATCTAGTGCAGGTATTGGACAGAAAGGTTAAAATCCTCTGAAATCAAGTTATAGAGCTAATAAAAGTTCAGTGGACCTGCTATGGTCCTGAAGATGATAATTGGGAGCATAAATATGCCATGCAGGAAGAGTACCCTCATATTTTTGAATAATTTTTGAGATTTTGATCTCTATTTTGTATATGCACTAAGGACAATGCCAAAATAAGGGGGAGGGGATGTAACACCCCGATTTTTGAACCCCCATTTTAAATAATGTACTATTACAATGCGGAGAGGCTAGAGTGCCCAAAAAATTATTAAAAAGGCCGATGTGCCCAAGAAATGTAATGTTTTGATCATTATTAATAGTAAATACATCGTTGGCTACTAGACAGACAAGGACTAGAGTTATGGGGGGATATGATTCCACAAGAGAGGGAGCTTGAGGGGAAAAATTTTTATTCCTATTTTAATTACCCTTTTTGTCTAAGGGAGTGGATCAGTTATGTGGGATTCTTGGGGAAGGCCAGGAGGTTCTTGATTCCCCATGAATTACTTAAACATGCATCTGGTCTGATGGGGGGTTCGACTGATGGCTTGTTTGTTGATTGCTTGTTCATTCATTCATTCTCTACTCACTCATCCACTTGATCATTGGTTCATGAATTCATTCATTTACTCACTCGTTCATTCATCCCGTCCTTATCTATCACTTGTTGATCCATCCTCATTGATGTCTTGGCTTGGGAAAGGAAAATGAACTTATGAAGATAAACCATGGTATCCTTGGTTATATAGGTCATTGGTGTAATCCAACCATGAATTGAGGCCTGCATGTATGAGATGCATTGGCCTGTGTCCATCTTTGTTCACAACTATGAGTCCTGAGAATTACAACATTGAGATTCTGGACCAGTTGTGCTGGAGCCCTAGAAGGAGAAGGATTACATGAGGGACTGCATGGTAGATAAGGGTGGAGGTCCATTCTCTTGGGTGGTGCAGGCTGGGTAGAAGAGAAATGTGTACTTGTTTTTCTTTGAGTGCTAGGAAATCCTACGAGATATTGAGTGCTGACTGGTTTGGGAAGCCATGTAACACTTTAGAACCATCCTTGTGGATTCATAGCCCTGGCTTGGGGGTGACACTATTGTTGATATTTGGAGCAATAGTGTCTATGGTTGGGTGGAACGTCCCTTGTCTGTAGCCAATTGGTGTCATATTTTATAAATATAAGTGCTCTCTGTTATGGTATTATTTATTTGTATATGAATGCATTCTGCTGTGTATTTACTTATCATTTAATTGAATATTAAAATATGCATGCTTGTTGGTTATGGTTGTGCATGTCATTAGATATTTTATTTTAGGCGTCCTTATTAATTTAAAAAGGCATAGGTAAGAGAAAGAAGTCCAAGGGTGGGATTGAAGGTAGCGTACCCCAACCTATGGGTGGATGGGGATGTTACAACATATCCATGGAATGAAAACATTGTTGGTTATTCCTAGACTCACCATTCCCATGAAATCACAACACTCTTCAATGAAATGTAGGTTATTCTAGGAATAAAACCCAACTCAATCACTGTGGTTAGTGTGATGCCCACATTTCTGGATTAATTAGCTCTGGAAAAAGGTAATTAGATACATGGTTATCTAATAAAAATAGGATTTGAATTTAATGTTGTTGTCGACAATGGTCTTGTAGAAATGTAAAGCAATTATTGTTGGTTCAGATACATTAGTAAACAATTGTTTGGAATTAAATGTAGCAATCACTTACTCCATGGTGACTTGGTGAGGTTCCTCAACTTGTCAATGACATGAGCCTTGCTAAGAACCAAATAAAATATTCCAACACCATAATCAAATATAATGCATGCAACATCTTGTGTCCATGGTTATTACCTTTACATACAACACAATAAATGTATGACTCTAGAATAGAGGAGAGTCAAGGTGACATTCAACTTCTAATTGTCAAGCAGAATGAGCTTTTAGAGAAAACATGGAAAAGCGTTAATGCATAATGTTATGAATGTTATCAACGAGGATCCTTTTGACAAGTGAATAATGTTATGAATGTTATCAACGAAGATCCTTTAGATTCATGGTTATGGAATAAAAATTGGATTTGAATGCAATGTTGTAATGGGAAATGGTCTTGTACAAATCAAATGCAATTCTTATTTGGGATAGAAGTAAAACTTTTATGGGAATGAACTGTAGCAAGCACTTAGTCCTCAAATTATCAACTCTCATTGACCATTCTATTATTTTCTTTAAGCTACCTTCAACAACTAATTAAAACTATTTACTAGGTCCTTCAAAACAAGATTTTGGATTACATTTAAGATGCACATTTATAAGTTTCAATCCATAGGACTAGGATACAAATTATGAAAAGTAGTGGTGTGTGAAATAGAAACAATATCATGAGGAAATAAATGACTCCATTTTTCCATTATTGATTAATAGTAGCTAGAAAAATGAAGAAATGGCGAAGAAATTGAGTAAGGATTTAATGGGAAAATATATAATGAAACCAAATGTTAGGTATGGGGAATGTACTATGGATATGATTTTACCAAATGTGGTCATCTAATTTGAGATGTAGCCTCACATCTTTTTGGAAGAAATCTAGAAAATGATACAACAATAATGCAAGGAAACTTGCAAAAGATTAAATGGAAAGAGTTGCAAAATAGATCTTGAAAGAACCTACTAATCAAATGCTATCCCTACTTAACTTGACATGAATGAGAGATAAAATGAAGTGTCACAAACCCAAGTTTATCTAACTAAGTTATTGTACTACAGTGCTAAAAGAAACCTATTACAAAATGGAATTAAACCTACTTCAGTTAACCTACTAAAAAAATAATTCAATATACTTTGTTTAACCTATTGTAAATTTCAACCAAAGTACTAGAAAACATAACTATTTCTACTTGAAGTGGCCTACTGCAAATTTTAAGAGAACATAGTTAGCAGTGCATCCTCGTCAATGACATAAAACCATGAAGTTTACTTGAAATGACATGATGTAATTTTCTACAAGTAATGAAGAATATTTGCAGTAAATGATGCATGACATAAAATGGAAACAACATGGACTAAATATAGTTGAAAGAAAAGAAATGTAACACCACACATATATTCATTGTTCATCCTTGAGTGGGCATTCCCCAAGCCTTTTACAAGTAACCTAGAAAGACTACCAAAAGAGAGAAATTTGGAAGTAAACTTTCTTCTTTAGAATATTAATCTATAACAACAATACATCCTCCATAAGTTTGAATTCCTTATCTCTATAAGAGTTCATAATTCTCCAAGAATAAATGAGACTAGCTAAGGCTAATCCCTAGCTCCTATTTATGCAAAAACTACTACATCAAACAACAATTCATCAATCCTTGATTGGATGGATCATGTCCTTAGGATCCCTATAATTAGGGGGATATGTTTTAGGGACCAAATCCCCTTCTATATTAACCCTTCTCAACCAAAAATTCAAGTGGATATGATGCTAGATTTGGTGCCTTAGGTGATTGAAGGCTTGGTTGGCCTTGGAGGTTGATAAGGGAACAAAAACCCCCTTTTATCTCATGTAGATTTTGGTTAATGAACTACTTGAACTTAGACTTGCTAGATCCATAAGCTAGTACATCCTTAGGTATGCATGAAATCATCCTTGTGCAAACAAAAATGATGAAGTAGTTTTTGTTTCCACTCTTTTTTATTCATTGTTGTTGATACCCACATGCATGCCTCGAGTCATAAGTCACATATTGGGTAACATAATGCTTTACATGATATCCAACATCTCTCTCTACCTTCTTCCACTCATCCCTCTACAATTGGCATTTTTTTTTAAATACCTATAGGACGTCGATATTGCGATGTATGGTAATGTTAGTCCCGTAGAAAACATGTTGGATATGAATAATTCACCGTCAATGGAGATACATTACCATACATCATTCTTACGACATATGATAATGTTTCTCCAATAGAAAACATGTCGGAGATGAATAACTAACCGTCGGTGGAGAGACATTACCATACGTCGATCTTATGATGTATGGTAACATTTCTCCCATAGTAAACACACATGATATGAATAACTTACCATCAGTGGAGCGACGTTACCATACGTTGGTATTCCGACATATGGTAACATCATTCCCATAGCACACACGCAGTGCATACTAACGAAATGGGATGCCGAAATTTCGATGTCTATGACATTGTTGTAATGATGGATATATGGGGTTTGGACAGTCAAATCTGAGATGACACATGTCCACATGAAACATCACAATAGAAACGATAGATATGGCTTCAGAAAAGTGACGTCATGTGAAACGATGTTTGAGGGGGTTCGATGTTTTTCGTTCTCCCAACAATATAAAGTGGAAATTGCATCGAACACACCATCGTAATTTGACCCAAATACACTAGTGTCCACACCTAATCCAAGGCCCTAAAGCCTAGTCTAATTGATGTACCCTGTAAATCAAAAAGTATAATTGATTTTAACATTAATTGTTAATTTTAGTGGCTTGATTACTCAGGGGTGTAGTGGTGAAACAAATGATGTTATTTTAGAGATAAAAATAGGATAACTATAGATATTTTAGAAAATTGTCCTTTAAATGAAAATGAAAGCAAGCTATGTCCTACAAATGAAGATTTGTCTCTTTTCTCTTAAAATGCAAATTTTTCAAAAGGAGAACCAAGATCCTATGCACAACCTATCCTATTATGTTTTTTCATTTCAAATGAAATGAAACTACTCAAGCCTTTTTGGAAATAAAGTATCAAGGAACTTTAGGTGAGAACTTATTTTCTTTTATAAACACAACCTAAGTTATTATAACCAAACAAATATGTGAATGAAATTAATAAACTACAAAACAAAATAACTTTTTATATGCTTGTGAAATGAAAATAACAAACAACTTATTTTTTTTCTTTTCAAAGCATAACAAGAGAGAAGGAGAACAAAGAAAATACTGACTTAGGTCCTAAACCACTTCCAGGAAGCAAGGATTCACCATAATCCAAAGGAGAACCTAAATCTTAAAATTACACCCTCAACCTTGATAAAATACAGAAAGAGGCAAAGAAAACTAAACAAAAAGGATTTCTTTACAATTTCATAAGCAATTTTAAACTTAAAAACTTGTCCGACAAGAGTTATTAGATGTTTTTGGGATTCAGGAGTTCTTGAGGAACCAAACATTTCTTGGGAAAAACATTTTTTTCTTAAAAAACTCCTCAAAATAACAGACACCTGATATGCACAAGGAAGCATGAGTAATTTTGCGTGCTGTGTTGAATTCAAAGCATGGGTGTATGCATTCTGGATATAAACCATGGTGCATATGTGGCTGAATAATCTCAAAAAGAGAAAAGATTCAAGGGGTCCATCTAGGTCATGAAAGTTGGTAAACACTAGGAATGTGTCTACAAATTCTTACAAACTCAAAAAGCACATAAAACAATAGAAATTCAAACCAAGAAGAATCTCCTAACAAGACCCTATATAGCTTCCCCAGTGGATTTTCCAATTATTTTATGGGGAAAGATCCCCCTAATCTAGGTCTAGTTACTAGGTAGAGCCTTGACACATTAAAATACATCAATTATTGTATTCTACCCAAATCCAAAAATACCTAATGATAATTAAGGGAAGGGAGAGAGGACCAAAGTATATACCTTAAGTCCTTATGTATGTAGTAGATCCATTCTTGTCATTTTTCGTCCCTAGATTGTAGGCCTCCTCCCAATGTTGGCTTGATACAACTTTAAGGAACACAATATGACACATATGCATAACTTCCAAGATAATCTAAAGGGTTAGATACTCATGTAGACCATTTATAAATATAAACAAAAATACATAAAGATCTAGGATAAGAAGTTTCTCTTTTATTGATAAAAAGATTGGAAGTTACAACCTGAATCTTGAGATATTTCATTGGATATCAAACTTTAGAATATGTAGAGGGAACATATGGCTCCAAATATTGCACAAACTCAGAGGGAGTCATGTTTCAAAGGGATCATGGTACTACATTATCGATGGATACTTTATGAGCTTGGTTTTAACCAAGAATGTATAGACTCAAAGTGAGCTTGATATCATAGAGAGTCGGTTGTCTCAAGAGAGAGATGATTGTTCAAAGGGATTTCCTCCCCAGATCTAGGTGGGAGAGAGACATCTCCTAGGACTAAAAGATGGGTGTCATGAGTTGAGGAGGCTAGACAGAAGCTTCAAGAGGCAAGAGGATTATAGGATATGCGATATTTTTATAGTGATAGAGGAGGAAACCAGTCAGAAGGACTAGATATGGATTTTGTCTCAGTCACGAAGGGAGAAACTAATGAGGAAGACTAGAAAATAGGACTTACTCTAGTGATAGAGGGAGTTTTCCTTAGAGTTTGAGATGGAGGATCATCGTCGGATGTACTCTTGGGATTAGTGGTGTGATGAGATTAGATGAGATATTCCTTATTCATGGGATACTGATGAGATTCAATATAATGAGTTGCAAGTCCATGACTACATCTATGATGAAAAATCTAAAGAAGTTGACTGATTCTACTTCATATCATATTTGGTGGATCCCATGATGTAAAATAAGTTGATTGGATCCTTGATGTACTTGGTTAACACCAGGCCATATATTTTCTTTGCAATGAGTGCCTTGAGCTAATATTTGGTTAAATCCAAGGTAGTTCGAGTGAGTGGCTACAAAGCATGGTATAGTTGGATATGATTTGTCTCAAGTGATGAAGTGAGGCTATTGAGATATACATATTCATATTGAGCAGGGAGTGTAGTAGATAGATTGAGAACCACAAGGTGTTGCTTCAAATTGGAATCAGTTATGATTTCAAGGATGAGATGGAAGCATGCTTCTATAGAACTTAATATAGTGGATATGAAGTATCTCGTAACTAGTGTCGCAAGTCATGAAGTGGTGCAAATTCAGAAGCTTATTGCAGGAATTCATCCGAGACATGGTACAAAACGGAGTAGTGAAGATAAAGTACTTATCCACAGATGAGAAGATTGTAGATATCCTCCCAGAGTGTCCATGCTAATTTGGATAAGGAGGATGATCCATAGGATTAGCCATGTTGATTTGGCTAGTGATGAGTGTCGATGTTTCAACATCGGGCAGACATTCTCCCAGATTGGTCATGCACGGGGCTATGCTAGTGTTGATATGACCAAGGGAGAAAGATTCATTCACTCACAAGGAACTGTTAGTGGTGAATAGCCCATGTATGTTGATAGAATCGGGCAAACATTCTCGCATATTGGTCATGCATGAGGCTATGCTAGTGCTGATATGACCAAGGGATAATGATTCATTCACTCAAGGGGCTCTGTTAGTGGTTAATGGAACATGTATGTTGATGTTCTCCAAGAAAAATAATTGGGAATACATTCTCCCATATTGGTCATGCACAGGACTATGTTAGTGCTGATATGACCAAGGGAGAATGATTAATTCACTTACAGGGATATGCTAGTAGTGAATGGACCATAGCATAACGCATACATTATCCCATATTGGTCATGCACGGGGCTATTCTAGTGTTGATATGACCAAGGGTAAATAATTCATTCATCCATGGGGCTTTGTTAGTGGTGAATGGACCATGTATATTCCTTCTTCTGATAGGAGTGGATGGACTCAAGATGCTATCACATGCATATTATGGGATGGAATGAAAGTTTGGATATGACACATCAACATAGATCATGAAGACAACCTAATTTCTATGATAGAAGAAATCCAAGTATGGAGAATGTCTCCCTCATTGAGAGGAAGTGTTGGATATTTTCAAATTCAAGAAGTCATTATCCCTAAGATATTACAATAACAACCATCTATACCATTACAAGAATCCCTAGAAAGAAGTTGAAGACCCAAGAAGAGAAGTCATCCTCATAGAAAAATAATAAATAAATTGAAGACCCAGAAATAAGAAGACGCCCCTAGGTTGGTGCCCTGATTAGTATAAATAAAGGATTGTCTCATTTCATTTGGACAATCATACAACTACTTCTACATTGTGCACAAGGTAGTTACAGTTGTATTTTTTGGAAAATTTTCTATTTCTGGTTTCTGATTATCTAGGAGAGTGCAATGCACTTGGAGAAGCTCTTGTTTGGTTATTATTGGTCATCTTATTGAATCTCTAGGTCTTGGTGATGCTAGCCTCAAGGAGGATCTTCTCTGTATGGTATTTTGTCTATAGATGGTGATGTACTGGTAATATCTTGGACTAAATTATTCTATACAAAGGTTGTTGGGTTTTCTCCCAAGGTTGGATTTCCCAAGATAAACTCTTGTGTTCTTGTGTCTACTATGCATGGTTAATATTTCTAGATCTTGTTTTTTTGTTGCATTTTTATAGTTGATATTTTCAGTGTATAGTTATTTTATGATAATTGATGTATGAAAGTGAATCTTGTTAATAATCATAAGGAAATAAGTATCATATTTGAGAATCATAAAACACCAACAATATCCACTAGCATTTGGCTCCACTTCAAAAGGCTTCTAGAAGATTGGAAAATAAAGGAATGGTGCTTGACTAATATTTCATTTCATATCATTTGAAGATTTATATCGATTCTTTCCCCACTATAAATTATTAACATTGGCTAATATGGCATGGAGTGGTGCAACTACCATTGAAAATGATGCTATGAATTTTTTTAAGTACTACACTACCATAACAAAGATCTTAACTTCATTGACATTAATAGGAACTGACCACTTAAGGATGGCCTCCATCTTTGTAGGATCTATATTTATTTCCCCTCTACCAATAATGTACCCCAAATACACCAATGACTACTCATAAAACTCACATTTCATAAAGCTAGCCAACAATTGATGTTTTTTTAGAGTCTCTAACTGCTATGGGGAAAATACCCCTATACTGGGTCTAAGGTAAAGCCACAATGATAACTCCCTTAAAATATTGATATACCCTTAATCTACCCAAAAACCATCTAAACTAAGTGAGGAGAGAGAAATGAAAGATATTTAATGAGTACACCTTTAGTCCTTGTGGTTGGTGTAAACCTCTTCACTTGTTGTCGCCTCCTAGATCACAGATCTCCTCTCGAAGATGACCTGCAAAAGGTTAGAAATACAATGCAACAACATATGCAATCTCTATTGATCAATTTAAAAGTATAGACATATATATAAATGTGAAAATTAACAAAATCATGTAAACATAGGGTTTTGGGACAAGGCTAAACTCTTTTATTCAATATCAAGATAAAAAGGATTACAACCTTTGCTAGAAATCGCTCCACGAACCAAGTTCGAGATCCTCTATCATGGATACAAGTGCATCAATCTCACATTAAATTCTCACAACCAACATATCACCAAGGGAAGGAGTAAGGTTTGCATAAGGACAAAGGCTGGAGGGGAAGCCTAAGGCTAAAACTCAGAATGGGATGCAAATCTTGGGTTAAGAAAGGAAATGGATTTTGGAAGAGTTTTATTAATCTCTTTCTCATGTTCATAAATGACTCCCCAAGACCTCTTTTTATATGAGAAAAATATGGTTATTCAGTTTGGGGATGGGCTACAAGGGGTAAAATGGTTAGGAAACTCTCCATATCCCATAAACTCCACTGGATTCCGTGCAATTTTATATTTTTTGCAAATTTTGGAGGTAAACACGGGCTAACTAGCATGTAGCATGCATGCATACACGGGATAAATAGCATGTAGAACACATGTGTATGTTGGCTATTAGTGCAACAATGAGTGTACACTATCCAAAAAATAGTTTTTAAAAAGGAAGCCTCAACAGTATTTTGGCAAAGTATGAAAATGGAAGAGCCAATGTCTTGTATGCACATATAAGGAATTTTGGACTATAACAGATGCCCCCTAATGTGTGATCTCAAAAGATAAATTGATGGCCGAAATACATTACAATATATTTGCACAGTGGGAAGGCACAAAGTTGAGTGAGCTTGAGACAAGTGTTTGTGAGAATGCCATCTGCAAAAGAATGATAACCTCTCCAAGGCGGGCATGCCCATGCTCAGGATGAACTAAGAATGGTTTCCAATCAAGTACACTACAAATCCATGTCATATATGAATACTATACAAAATATAAATGTTTATATAAAGTCTATCTCCAAACAATACATGGCATATCTACATCTCAAGATCATCTGAAGATATACAAGTACAATATGATATGCATATTCGAGAAGAATAAACGTCTGTGGTTGGACATGAGGCATTCATAGCTTGAGTAACAACTTCAAGATATTGAAAACTCATGTAGGAGTACAATAGGAGTGTAAGAATCACTACTCTGAGGCCTTTGACATGTCATCGGGGAAAGAATGGAGGATCTCGATCATCAGAAAAAAAAATTCTTTGATTTTGAATCCAAACTTGATTGGACTCTCAGGATTTTCGACTCATGAAATTCAAGAGATCAACTACAGAATGGCCGACTCAGGTTGGATAAAACTTCCATTGGAAAAAATAAAGAAAAAATTATGAGACTCAAGAAACATACTATTGACATAAGTTTTTGATACAGGAGGCACCACAAACTCTCCATATGTTTGGAGGAGTAACCAAATAGAGGAGGACATACCTATATGTAACGAGAACAACCTCCTAATTTCATACTAAATCCCAATTCTTGGCGAACAAACAAAAGAATGTGCTTTGCCCAAGGGCAACTATCTTACTACTGAAAAAAGAGAATGTATATCCTATCCCCTCTTTTTGGAACATTTTGTTTTTTTGTCTTTTTCAAATTTTTAACGAACTTGAAAAAGAATAAAATATTTCTACATTACAAATAAGGAATGAGTGTCACAGGAAAGAAAACTAGTTTCAAGTGCATGGAACATATTGATGACTAGTGCAAGGAGACATGTGCAGGATAAGGACACTTAGGAAAATTCCACCATGGGTTAAGGTGTCATATCGTGAGGGAAAAAGTGCTACAAGGCTTGCATTTAAGGAATGCTTTGAAATTTCATTTAATAGAAACATGAAGTTGGTAATAGACCAAATATGCAAGGACGAGTCATGTGAAGCGATCAAGACACACCAAGACTCCTTCTATGTGAATTTTTATGAGCCCAGAGAAGGTAAGCTCGGTGGTTTTTCACGTTTAGAGAGTCTGAAAAACACTAAAAGAAGGCTCCAGAATGTTTCTCTTTCGTAATTAGTCTAGTTGGTTCAAAAAAGGGTTAAACTTATAGTGAAAGGAAGTCTCTTCAAAACCATTTTAACAAGTGTGACTAAGATAAGATCACTCAGCTATATTTTCAATTTTAAGGAGTCTGAAAAGAGATTAACTATGGACTCATAACCTTTTTCTAAGTTTAGTCTCCTTAGTTGAAAATAGTATAAAATATAACTTAGGAGAACTCTCTCAGCAAGACATGTCTCACGAAGCGTACCTTATTCTTGGATAATATATTGGACGGAAAAAGGGTTAAACTTATGCCAAATGGATATTCCTTCTAGACCAATTAAAGAGTGTGAAAGGAACAAGGTCACTCAGTGATATTTTCATATTTAGGGACTCTGAAAAGAGATTAATTATGGACTCTGAGGGGGTTCCTTTTTCATAGATAGTATCCAAGTCCCGAAAAAGAGATAAACCAAAACCAAGGAGAACGCCCCTTTTTTCAAAACTTTAGTCCCTCAGGCCCGAAAAAAGTGTTAAAATTACACCTGATAATACTCTCCTAGCGAACCGAAGCTCCTAGAGCATACATTTAATTTTAAATTAACCGTCCAGATTGAAAAAGAGGTAAACTACCACCAGACAAATGTGCCTTCAAATTTTAATTGGATGAGCATGAAGGGAAACAAGATCGCTTGACAATCTTTTCAATTTTAGAGAGTCTGAAAAGGGCTTAAATAAGACTCTAGGGGGACTTATTTTCTTAAGTAATCCAAACAAGACCAAAAATAACAAATAATCTCTCGTTAGATGTTTCTTTCAAATTTTAAGTGAGCTTGGAAGAAAAAAAACCATGCTCATAGGGAGTCCCTCAGGTATGAGCCAGAAAAGATGAAGAAGAATGGGGCTTCATTATACAATCACAGCAAGACTAAAAGGACTCCCAATCCTATAGGAAAAAACTCACAGCATGGACGAAAAAATGAAACAAAGGATCTACCTAGGGCATCCATGTAGAGGAAGGCTCTACCACCTAATTACAACACTTCTAAAGAAACATAAAAGGTTATTTGTCGCACTTTGGTGGGATCCATCCTATGGAAAAGAGAAAAAGTAAACAATATGCAAGATGCAAGGTGGTGAGAACCTAACCTATATGTAAATGTTGAAAAACAATTTTTACCACAATATGTTATGAGTGTAACCTGTCTCATGAAAACACCAAACCAAAATAAAAATTTCATTAGAATGACCCAAAGATCTCTCAAAAAGAAACTCAAGTACTCATCAGGCCAAGAATAGGGAAAAAAAGGACCAAACTGGGAGAAAAAGAGCCAAAAAAGTCTATAAATAGAGGTGGACAACTCATTTTAACCATTGCAAATTGGAAAAAAACCAAAAAAATGTCTTCTTTAAAACACGAATTTGAGGAGCTACGGTGGACAAAAGATCTTCAAACCTAAACCAAGTAAGTAAAAATGACCTCTCTCCTCCTTTTCATTCTATATTTATTGCTTATTTTATTGTTTGGAGGGTGCATTCCCTAGTAAAAGGGTCGGGCATGCTTGTACGCGGGTTGTCCATGCCCAACATGTGTATGTACGTGGGAAAAGTAACACTTAGCCCATGTACATGCATGACTATCTTAAATAAAACCCACGTACATCTCTTTTATCTTTCAAAAAAATTGAAACAAGGGGCTAACCTCACAAATTATTTTTCAATAGGATGTATGTTCACTGGCGAGAGAGAGAACATGAAGACTTATATGTCTTGGTGGAAGAGGATCTAGGGGTTGTTGTCATCCTTAAGTAGTGTGGTATGTGGACATTTTTTTAGTGTCTATTCATGAGGGCACAACCCAGGCTACTAAACCACTTGATAGACTACTAGCATCTAGATGTAGATGCCTTCATGCTATAGGGTCAATCATTGACTCTGACAACGAAGAATATCTATTTTTTGACCGTCCTCTCCAGGAGGGGGAATCGGTCAAATTGACGACCTTTCCTCCAGGACTGCACAACATAGAGGATTACATTGGGATGTATTGTGAGGCCGACACTGAGAAAGTAGGATCTCAGGTGCCAATTCATAATATCACCAACCTGAATATTTAGATAGTAATCTACATGATTGGGAGGATCATGGGATCCATAGCACTTAATCAAGCTTCATGTGCACAGATGCATTGTTCAAATCAATGTCTAGACGC
Organism: Picea mariana; assembly: GCA_032191745.1. NCBI lineage: Eukaryota > Viridiplantae > Streptophyta > Pinopsida > Pinales > Pinaceae > Picea > Picea mariana. Next base: position 61,015 of record JASDQU010107745.1, on the reverse strand, counting down.
CACTATTTTTTACTAGAGAACTACAATGCTCACATACATGAAAAAATAGTTGAATGACTTCTGAAGAAGAAATAACAAGAACTTCAGGTTCGGGACCATGCTATGCGCTTTATTTTTTGAGAGAGTGCCAATCCTTATCTCAAGGGAGAAATTGCGAGGCCATATTGCCTCCTTTACGACATTATGCAGGTGGGAAGCTTTGTTACCTCGACAGGGTGTGGGGAGCATACAAGTGGCCTTTGATGACAAATTTTTTGACAGATGGGCCTGTCAAATTCCTGTGATCGAGGACTATCCCTATGCAGGGATCATTTTCCCGAGGTATCCTGATATGCCTATGCCCCTTGACAAGAAGTGCCAAGAGATAAGTAAACACATTTTAAAGTTATTTTATTTAAAAAAAAAAAAATGTTATCCTTTTTATGGTAATGTCAAAGTACTAACTCAATGATCTGTCATATACATATGTGGGACCAGTTCAACCAATTGACTTTTCCACAACCAAGAATCGTCCTCAAGTAGATTTTGGACCAACAACAGTGGGAGGACCAGTAGCTACATGAGGATTACCAGCTGGAGAGGTTGAGAGAGTACTATGATGAGTAGAGAGGAACCTAATAGCTCTCACTCATTCAGTATTGATGGCATAGATATAGGATCTTCCCCTGGCCATGCAACCACATGTTGTAGGGGTACCCAAGACTTGGGTTTAGTTGTTTTGTCATCTTACAAATGTCATATTTCATTATACTAGGGCCAACATGCCTAGGCCATAGTTAGTATTGGACCACATATGTGTCGAGGGAACCTTTTGTACTCTATTATATAGTGATGGCTTGAGCCCAACGATGTATATCGACAGGCTTTATGGCCCACTTTTGTACTTATGAAATTATTTTTTGGACACATTATTATATATATATATACATCTTTTTGTCTTATGGATAAACATTTTGTACAAATCTATTTACATGTGAGTGTATGGCGCAGACCCCACCCCCTTCTCCTTGTCCTTCATGGTTGTGCAACCTCCTCGTCTAGGATCGTATTGAAACTCCTGAGTCGGATTGACTCTTCGGCTCCCTGCTGGAACCCATCAACTCTATCATGGGTCCTTCTTCCTCTGAAGTGCAGGTCCTCTTAACCCTTCAAAGAAAGTTGGTGGCAGCACTTAGTTCTCTATGCTAGGCCCTTTCTATCACGTGACCTCGTGCTATGTCCCAGGGCTCGACTACACAAGGCACTTCAGCCTTCAGGATTTGGCTATTTCCATGACAACAAACTCTTACATTCCCGAATTTCAAATTGGAGAACTTCAAATGGTGCAAGGATTAACATTCCTCATCCCTCCTTTAGATCGATGGCTACAATCTCTTCAGACTCCGACCTTCGGGAGTCTCTCAATATCCTTCTCTGATATCTCATGGAGTACTACTCCTCTAGCTCATGTGGATTGATTCCATTCATCCCCTCCAGATCAAATGGTCTAGAATCAAACCTCTCTTCACGACTTCACGAATATCTTAGTTTTCTCTTGGCAAACCTCCCAGAGATCCAAATCCCGAATCTCTTGATCTTCTTCCACATGTCTCCTCTCGATGATGGACAATTTCATGGTCTTTGGGACTTTGGAAAGTCCTCGACCTTATTTCACACTTATCACAATTTCTTCTCAAGACTTGGACTGTTCTCAACCTCCTTCTGCACTCTTTTGATCACTCAACACACCCTAAAAATCCTATGTCAAATTTTTACTTTTTTGGGTACCTCTTGATAATTGCACTGTCTGATTCAACGTCGCTTTGAGAAATGTTTTGTATATTCTTATTATCTCGACTCTCATTATCTTTTAAGGTTTGTTTGAACTTATGAAACCCCATTAATTAAAAATTATTAACACCTAAATAAAGAATCAACAGCCAAAACACTTCACCCGACACACTCAAATTCGACATTGGAAGGATTTCAAATATGGACAAGAACCACTCGGGAAACCTCAGTTGCTGAGCATCAATCTTCATCAATATCAGCAAAAGAATGTTTTGTTTTACGTCAAGTATTTCATAAGGATATTTCTGATAGTTGATACCCTTCGACATCGGTAAAATATGAGGGGGATATACATTAACAAAGAAAGAAAGGATATCGTCGATAGTCGATGCCCGATGCGCTTATCGGAACTGGGGAAATCCTAATAGTATTTCCACAAACATTCTGACTAGGATAAAATATACTCTCGATCTCCAATCCCCGATGCATTTTTTGGCATCGGTACTTTTTCGAGGAAGTTAATCTGAAGAAAAACATGTGATAGGTTTAGCATCGATCTCCGACCCTGGATAATTTTTGACATCGGCAAGCCAAGGTTTGTTTTAGAACACATAACCTAAGGAAAGTCCCAACTCTGATTAATACATGCTAATTAAGTCACCGTCCTTCAAAGACACATGTCTATACCAAATTGTGAAACCGTACGGTCTAGTTTTACCCCTAATCATTCTTTTTCCCCTAAGTTTGAGTCACACCTCTGAGTCAGCTTTGACATAGCAGCATTGTACAGTGGAATCGATCGGTGTCAGAGATTTTTTGCAAAAGGGCATCAACGAAAACGTTCATAGCACATCATTGATCCTTGATCCACCCACCGAGAGAGTGCCGCGATGGGACATTTTAGTGTTAGATATGATCATATTTTGATCATTTAAGGGTCTAATTAATACCAAATCCTGCATTAGTTGATACCTCGTACGCTAATAAAAATAGTCATTTAAAATCTCTGATAGATCACATCACCCTCCATGTCTCTGCCATCAACCCACAATGAATTTAAGCTGCAGATATTCAGTGGTGTATTTTTTTAAATTTCACTCATCACCTGAATTGAATGGCTTATTCAACACAATAAGTTCTTCCCTGGTTTAAATTATCTTGAGCCATTGTAAACGAAATCAATTCAGAGAATCCAAAGAAGTAATAAGACTAATTTGAAGGATGCATAGATCCCCTGAGCATCAAAATAACCAGGTTTTAGCTAGCTTTATAGGTATGTATCCAAGTCTATGGATTTTAAATGGCTACAATTTATATATTTTCTATCTTGTTTTGTTCTTTACACAATCTCTAAATTTTATTACTAGTTGCAGGAACAATTCTGCCAAGAAATCCAACCACTAGATGATCGTCGAGGGTGACGAAGATGAAAGAAACAAAGATGGGTGAAGGCTCTTCTCCAGGGTCCGCAAAAAAATTAGAATATACTCTGAGGCTGGAACCTGTCATTAAGACAACTATGAAGAAGGTTTTCATCCAACCTCTGGCCTTTGGAGACATAGAGGCAAGCACAAGGTCCAAGACGACACTCCCAGATTGGGGAGAGCTCTTTAAAAGGATCAGTCGGGAGGAATACCCAGAATATGTCCCACATAGTGACCCAGATGTAAGAGCACTTGATGACGAGGTCTTCCCAAACATTCAACGGTCGTACCTGCATATGGTGGCGAGAAGAACCCTTGTTTTTCCCTGTATTGAAGTCCTGAAGTGGCTCATCGACCACATAGACACACATAAATGCTTAATCAATGATGATAATGGTGGGTGTGTTGGGGTGTTCCTTCTGGTAGAGGTCCAAAAATACTACAAACTTTGAGACCCCGAGAAGCGGTTAAATAAAAATTTCATCGTAAAGTTCTATGAGTAGGATGACACCAACCTAGTGATGGCCTCATGGTGGAGGGAAGATAAGAAATACACCAACTAGAGTACTGGATGGTACCAAACGACCAAATTTAGGGAGCCATACATCTACTTGATGGCTCTCATCTGTTGATTATATGGAGAGAAGGACTGCTCTATATTTTCAAAGGCATGGATGCCCTTAGCTTACACAGTGGCAATATTCGGGAGAGGTTTCAACTGGGGATCGATCATTTCTAAAAAACTGAGCATCTTTATACAACAGACTCAGATGCCGAAGGAAGAAGAGACACCAACCTTCTACATGGCTTCATATCTACTCGATGTCGTATCCGCCAGAAACATCTTCATCAACATGAATCTGATCTGACATGTTGCAGAGCTCCCGGTCCACGGTTACTGCAACATGCTATGGGAAAACAAGTACAAAAAGTCTTACTCCCTCTTCTACGATGAATTAATCTCACGAATTTATTTCATTCTTTTTAAGAAAGAATACCCGAGACTATCAGTTGCGACCAAGAAGATGATATCAAAGATAGGCCACTGGTACTTGGACAAGTGCAACACCTACATCAGGCTGTTTAGGGACACTGAAGCGCCACATATCCTACCATCTCATGTTCAATACTGTCTTGTATTAGGAGAAATATTCTACCAAACCATCGTGCAAGGCTACAATGCTACCCTGGTTAAGGACAAGAAGCGGGAATTCATACCTTATGGTTTCCATGTAGGTTTCTACTTGTTGAAGGACACCGCTCAAGACAAACAAGAAGGGTTAAGACAACCAGAGTTCATATTCCAAACAAGACAGTTCTGCAAGCACGATCCAAAGTGTCTAGCCTTGAAACATGATTCGCAAGTGTCGTCCTATTGGTTATATGCCCACTATAAATTTGAAGATGAAGTCTTCATAGAAAATGGGCAGGACTGGGACGAGTTGGTGGCAAGGATGGTTGACCCAAAAATGACTAGGTTTAAGGCATGATCCTAGATGAATAGGTGATGACCATAGAGAAATCATCTCAAGAGGCCCTCAAAGCCAAGGAAAAAATGATAGCGACAGAAGAAACAAATGTTCCCCTAGTAGCTTTGGTGCAAGATAGAGGATTCTATATGACACATGATGGATAGGGAAGGGGGTTTCTCATGATATAAAAAGTGTAATGATTAATTGATCATATGCAAGGTGACCCAGAACTCATAGGAATTATAGGGGCCCCTATCGACAACCTAGATGAGAGTCGGGTAGGTCCAAGTGGCCCTGAGCTAATACAAATTGATGAAATCATCGAGTCAAATGAACGTGAAGTTACAACACCACAAGAGAGATCACCGAGAGATGTTTCAGCTCAGCTAGAGATAGAAAGAACATAGGGGAGAGAAATTACACCAATCCCTCTCTGTGAATTGATAAACATCTATGATGATGAATAAAGTCGGGAGGTGTTGGCCCTTGACCAAGTGTGTTGAGACTTGCAGAGATAATTGCAAGTTATATGTAATGATTTGTTCACCGACTGTGTAAGGCTTTGTGCCTAGATCTACTCGGGGAAGGAGGATCTAGAGAAGTGTGTGCAGAACTCTTGTCCTATGCAGAGTGGTTTTGTGGATCTGTGCATGTAAGAAGCTTGAAGAAGATAATAAAGAAGGAGAAGAGTTGGTGGACGTAGCCCCAGGCTGGGGGTGAACCACGTATATCATGTGTTGTGATTTCTTTGTGCATTATGGTTGTTATGTTATTCATGTGACTTATGCTTAGTGTTGTTATCTTTATGTATGATGCATCTGATATGGTAGCTTAGTGCTTAATGATATTAATGAATGCTAGATCTAATCTATTATTATGTGCTAAGTGCTTATATGCGATAGATTGATTGAATATTGTGCTACTCTGTAATTAGGGTCTTATATGTGATGTGAATGAAGGATAAATACTGATAAATGATAACTACTAAGTACCTTGTTAGAGTATTTTAATCACAGGCCTGTGTCCCAGCTAATTTGTAGACAATTGAGTCCTACAACCACCCCTAACTCTACCTTGGGTGAGACTTCATCTGCTTCAAGTCATCGAAAGGGACGATAGTTAGGGTTTTTTTGGTGCGTTGTTGAAGCGTTGAACCCTGGGTCTGCCCTTGTGCCAACAAATGGTTCTGTTGCTGAGACTCGAAACTGTGATTGTTGGGAACTAAAGAAAAGATAAATATTTATGCATAGATCTGTTTCCCTAGTGTGTAGTATTCTACTTGATTTGTGAAGCTCTGTGCTAAGAAACGAATCAGATCTGAATAAAAGAGGTAATATCTTAAAGCTTTATTCTATGATAAAGGTAAGATAAGTGGAAAAATTTTCTTCGAAAGAATGGATCTAGGTATGTTTGATAGATTTGTTCCTACTCTGAAAACTAGGGCATAGTTAGAACAGAGAGGAATATATGAAATGAATAGATCTGATAGTGAAAGATATGTTATTCCTATGCATAGAAAGAATGTTTGGACTAACAAATGGATGCAGGATCCTAGAAATATTTTTTTGTAGGTTCAACACTATGATACCAGTGTGCAATACAGAAAAGATTGGGGATCATTTAAGAGAAAGAGAGGATTAACTCTTTGTTACAGTTGAAGAATACTGAGACATCTTGCTAAGGAATGACTTGGTAGAAACCCTATTTTCCTTTGTTATAAAGCTATGGATCATGAAGTTTTGGATTTCCCTAGAATGATTGTGAAGGTCGAAAAGATAGACAAGAGACAAGAAAACCTCGAGGAAGGCCAAGAGACTAAGAATATGCTAAAGAATTAGAAAGAATAAGAGGCTCTATTATTACAGATGAAAGGAACCTTGAATGATCACAAAGACATCAACTTATCATAGATCTTAAAATAAAAAGAGTGCATAGAAACAATAATACAAGACTTCGACATAGACTGTGTATTGGATGCAAAAACACAACTGAATATCATGACAGAAAGAACTTGGGAAATTTTGGGAAAGCCAACTATGGTTCCTTCATTGTGAGGAATAGGATTTTTTAAAGGGAAGATGATAAACCTATGTGGAATACTTGCCAATGTACCTATGGTTTCTCAGGGAGCATCGACAGAAGAAGCATTCGAGATCATTACTTTGTTGAGAACAATGCCCCATTAGCCAAGTGCGACTGAGGAATTAAGGTAATTATCCAAGTGACCTTATGGTCATTAAGGTCATTTAGTGACCTTAAGGTAATTAAGATCATTGGCTAATGACCTTAATGACCTTAATGACAGAATTGTTGGCCTTGAATGAGGAATTTGCAGTCCATCATCAGAAGAGCACACCCTACCATCCACAAGCGAATGGTACAGTTGAAGCATTCAACAAGATCTTGGAGATAGAGTTGACGAAGATTTGCAGTGTGAACAGGGATGACTGATATTTAAGAGTACCAACACTACTATGGGCCTATAGAAACACTTGCAAGAAGCTATCCATGCAGACTCCCTTTAAATTGGTTTACGGTCTCAAAGCAGTTATCCAAATGGAATATTTGGTCCCAAGGTTAAGAATCACCACCTTTACAGATATGGATGTCACTGGCGTTATTCAAGAGAGGCTCATGTAGTTGGTTGAACTAGAAGAAGATAGATTTATTTTAGGATTTCATCAGCAGGTACAGAAGGAAAGAGAAAATGCCTACCATGATAGACACATCAAGAAGAAGGTATTTAAGCAAGGTGATTTGGTATTGGTATATGCCAGTAAGTTCATGAAACATCTAGGAAAGTTCAGAACACATTGGCTTGGGCCATATGAGGTTGTCTATTTCATAGAAGGAGAAGTTGCACAGCTGAAGACTTCAAATCGAGAATGGAAGGAAGGTTTGGTGAATGGGAGCCGACTAAAACTATACTATGATAGCCAGCTACCTCCCAGTTCTCAATAAAAGCATGAGGAAAAGGGTCCAGGTACCAGGTGCAGTTGAAAATAGGTACCATACACAGAAAAGACAGTCTGCACAAGAAAGGGAGGGATAGAGTTGAAAGCACAGGCTGCCCTACACAGTCTAAAGTTGAAGTAAAATAGAAAGTTCAGATCTAAAGTGCCTAGGGATGAGTCAAAGGTGAGTGTTGGGAGCCTATTGGCCCTTGGGTATGGACTGAGGAAGAAACCAAAGAACAATGAAAAGGAAATACAAAGTTATGAACTGTGTGGAAGACACAGTGACCAATACTGGGTTGAAGTGAGAAGAAGAGTAGAAAAGACAAAACGAAGTAAGAGAAAGAAATTCATTGGATGAGGACATTGAGGATGAAAGATTATAAAGAAAGACGAATCATGGACAACTCAACAAGTAGAAAAAGCCACCGTTGGATGCTTTGGAGCACCACACAAGAAGGAAGGAAAGACAGGCTGACAAAGCCCTGGAAACATGGGTCAAGTTGACCTAGGGTTTTGGTATCTAGGGTTTTGACACATAGGTTTCAACCTAAAGTTGTCGGTGATTCATTGTGATGTATAAATAAGAATCTATATGAGGGAAGAAGATCGGTGAAGAGTTCCAAGTGTGTTATTGTTATGAGTGATTATTGTTGTAAGAGAGAGAAGTATTGAGTAATGAGGGAAGTCAGTGTTGTAAGATCTTCAGTTGGGTGCGAAGATCAATCCTGCAGCTGGGTATGTAAGAAAGGGAATCATAGAGAGAGAGAGGAAGAGAGAATATATGTTAGCTAAGATCACAGATAAGAATTATATGCTTTCATCTTAATATATTATAAAGCACAATTTTATGGACGTAGCCTTAGGGAGAGGGTGAATCACGTATATATTTGTGTTGTGTGTGATTGATGTTGTGTTATCTTGTTTGTAGATATATTGTTATTGCATTATTGTGTTAGATCATACAAATAGTAGTGCAAAGTATATCTAAGTTGGTAGTTGATATCTAGATGATGTGTTGTTATTGTCTTGGATCCACTTTGTATTTCCTTTGGTTGTAGACATTTGTGTCCTGCAACCCCCCATAGCTACTTTGGGTGGGACTGCATCTGCCCCACAACTGTTTCTGAAAGGGCCAGTAGTTAGGGATTTTTGGTGTGCTATTGGAGTTGAACCCTGGGCCTGCCCCTGTGCCAACACCCACGTATGTCACAGGGTTCGTTGTTGACCTCACAGGAAAATGCGTGGAAGGGATACAAATGAATTGGGTGAGCTACCTTGTCAACCAGTTAGAACAAGATTGTCGCAAAGCTCAGGATTAGGGCTACAAGTTACATTTCATTTGGATGATGATCTTCATCGCCTTCATTTCTTTGGAGATGCCGGAAGGTGTGACCTTCCCTGAAATTGAGCCATCTAAACCCTTAGCTGTGAAGCTCACCATGCTATGGTATTCGAGCAACATGGCTAAACAATGGAAATCAAACACAGTCTTCCACACCTATTACTTGCAGTTGAAGAGGGCTATTGAGTCTTTCCCTCATATGACATTGAACACCCTGCAAAGGTTCAAGCCATTTGTGAGGTTCCGCGTAGATAGACATTTTATTTATATCACTGCACATGGAGATGAACACAAAGAAGAAATACAGAGTTATTATAATCTCATAGAGGAGGACATAGAATAAATAACTAAGGAATGTCATGTAGAGATCCTTATCCTAGTTGACCAGGCATAATTGTCCGACTCCGACCTAGTAGGAAGTCATGTGGCCACCCACAAAGAGTATGATGCACCCAACAGTAGTAGAAGGAAGAGGTACAAGAGCTGAGAAGTGCATCAGAAGAGACTTATTCAGATTCACCTAGGGAAGGAGGTGATGATGAAGTATATAAAGAAGAGGATAAACGGGAAGAAGACAAGTAGAAATAGGGTGAAGTAACACTGCTTAGAGATCCCCTTAAAGAGGCAGAGACATACAAGAAAAGAAAGGTTTCCCCAATGAAGCCTACATCGCAGAAGAAGTCAAAATCTAGTAGGCCCAAGTTGTAGACTGTGCTCACGGTGGATGACATCAAACTCATCATCATCATTGTGTTAGATACTTCAAAGGATATTTTACAATGCAACGAAGAAAAACAAGAGACCATGTTTTACAGGATCGAAGAAGAACTGAAAGGGGTACAACAAGCCCTCTACTCCAACCATGCAGTATCTACTGCGCCACCACCATCAAAAGGAGTAGAGTTGGGAGATGAGCCTGCCTAGCTTTGAAGATTAGCAGACTTAACAAAAACCCACCTTCATCGTGTCAAGGAGGAAAAGGAACAGGCCACAGAGGCCTTGAAGCAAGAAAAAGAGGAAGCCATAGAGAAATGTTGGGTTTCACAGTAGGAAAAAGAAGACCTCCAAGAGAAGTTCACAGAAGATAGAGCACAGATCTAGAAGGAGAAATAACAACTACTCATGGAGCAGATTGGAATTAAAGAAGTAGTCACTAGAGCACTTCTCTCCATGATGGGATGAGAACAAATGGAAGAATACCCAGTGTAAATTCAAGTGGGGAAGCTTGTTGAAGCCATTAAGAAACTCCAACAAAGAATAGAAGAATTTGAATTACAGATAGTACCAAGCATTTCGTAGGAAGTGTTAGTCCCTAAAGTTGCACTTGACTGTGAGAGGAAAATTCAGGGCATCATCGATTTATTGCAAAGTGTTTTGAAGGTTTTTATGATTTGTTTTTCTGAATAAGGTGGTTGAAAACTGGCTCAAGGTTATAACATAAATAAGAAATTCAGAATAAGAACAAAACATATCCCATTGAGTGGTTAAAAGGTAGTCACATAGATGAATTAGACCAATAAGGAGAAAATGAATTTTTCAGTTTGTCAACTTCACATAAATTCTTATTTCAAAATATCATAAAGAAACAAGAACATCATCTTGAAATCAAAACTTGAAAATAATCACCACAACAAATTCTTTACTGTATTAATTAATAATCAAGAAAACAAATGCATTGCAGTCTGAATAATGAACTCAAGCATGAAGAGAGAAGGACAAAGTAAAAAAGAGAGTCTAATCATCCATATGCCTTTGCTATTAAGTGTCAAATAGAACATAAATGTCTTACAAGGATTCACAAAACAGGTCCCCTGGATCTCCAATTTTTCCCCTTTTACTTCTCCTTCTACAAAGTTTATATAGAAACAATACATAATTATCAAGATCCAAAAGAAATGCATATGAAAACCTCCTCAGCTATATTTAGTTTTGTGTTTCAAATAATCAAGGAGAATATCAAATCTGATCTCCAAGTCGAGTTGATGAGTTGGCTTGTTAACTACTGTCCATGAGATATTTTAGGAAAATAAATATGGAAAATTACTGAAAAATAGGGTCCAACAATCTCTTTGTATCTCCAAAACGGTGACAGTTGTGTAGAAACTGAGAGAGATTTTTGGGAAGGGGCCCGTTCCCAACAAAAACCTATTTTTTTTTCAAAAAATTAATCTCCAGCTATTCTAAAACCTCTCCCAAAATTACTGACTAAAACAGAAAATTATTTATTGTGAAATATCAGAAAAATAGGCCTCAAAAATCAATTCGAATCTTTTAAAATTTGATTTTTGTGTAAAACCCGAGAGATGTCTTTGTGAAGGGGCATGTTCCCAACAAAAATCTCCTTTTGTTTCAACAAATTACTCTCCATCTTTTCTGCAACCTCTCTTGAAGAAAAAGACTAAAACAAGTAAAAAACAGAGTATTTCTTGTAGCTTTATCAGAAAATTAAGCCTAAAAAATATATCAGAATATCTTAAAATGTAATAGTTGTGTATAAAATGAGAGAGGTTTTTGTGAAGGGGCATTTTCCCAACAAAAAAATCTTTTTTTTTTCAACAAATTCATCTCCATAGTTTCATAAACTGCTTTTGAAGATAAGGACTAAAACAAAAAAAACCAGAGTATTTCCTGTATTTGATTTTTGCTTTTTCTTCTTTCTGTTGTGTTCATCTTTAATTTTTGAAATCCTGTATCTTCTCTTTCTATTTGGAATTCCATTACTCCACCTGATATTTTTCTTTCTTTTATTGCTTTACCATTTTTTCCTTTGGCACTTTTCTTACTTGTCAATTTATGTTTATGCTTAACTTTGGGTTTAATTGGATTTACATTGCAATCTTCATCTGTATCTTCTTCCATTTTAATGTCAATATTAGGAAAGATTTATGCATCAGGAAACATTTCAATCTCTACATCAAGTTTTTATCTCTTACCTTTGTTGGTGGTGGCCTTGTCTTGGTTTTCATCTATAAGAGTATCAACAGGAAATTGTTGAGTCTGTTTCTTTCTCTTACTAGTCCTTGTCACCCTTGTGTCAGAAATTTTCATTTTAATAGGAGTTTCATCAATGGAATACTCTGTTTCTGTTGGAAAATATTTAACAAACAACAAATTGCATAAGTACAGGAAGAGCGAATGGCATAAGTACAGGAAGAATGTACAGAGGATTATTGGCAAATATTTAACAGACAATAAATGCTTGTCATTGATGGAAAGTACAACAGTGAAGTTGGCATGAGTACAGGAAGTTTGTAATCGACAGGAAAACATAAGATAAGTTCAAGAAGGTCAAATGATCGAAGGCGAATGATTGAAGGCAACGCAACATTGATCGAGTGATCGAAGACCCGTAAAGTTTGAGGAGAATCTCTGATCGTTGGATCCCATTCAAAATTCCCGAAAGAACGAGGGTTGTCGGATATGAATATAGACAAGAAGAGATCATTGAAGAAGAGGACAGATCTCAGCCATTAGATCCAAGCGCAGGATCCGACCATCGTTGGATCAAGAAGAACCTGCACATCCTTTAAGGTACAAGGAGAAGTGAGTGTAATCACGATATACAATATCGTGATTTAATCTGAGCCGTCAGATTAAGGTTGAATCTAGACCGTTGATTTGAGTCCATGTCAGAGTTTCAGGGATCGAGAGTTGGAGATGTCAAAGTTTCTTAACATCATGAATCTCGATATCGCAATATGCGATATCACGATTTAATCTGAGCCGTCAGATTAAGGTTGAATCTGGACCATTGATTTCAGTCCATATCGGAGTTTCGGGGATCAAGAGTTGAAGATGACAAAGTTTATTAACATCAGGAATGTCGATTTCACGATATGCGAAATTGTAATTTAATCGCAGCCATTTAATAGAGATCAGATCTGGACCATTGACCTAACTCCATATCAGAGTTTCGCAAATCACAACATGGAGAGGCAAAGAACCCAATGCAACAAGAATGCCAAAATCGTGAAATCGCGATTCAATCGTAGCCATTGAATCAAGATCACATCTAGACCATCGAATCACAGGACATGTGGCAAGTGATCGAGATTTTGCTGACTTGGGGTCAACAGAGCATTGTGTTGAAATTCACAAAATAAGAAATCGTGAAAGCGCTTTTTGCATAGGCGCTTGGTTATGACCATAGTCATATTCGGAAAGGAGCTAGTGCAGAAAAGTTATGTATCAGAACTTCAGAGATCGGGAAATGAAGTATCAAGACACTCAGCACAGGATTGTCGAAATGACGAAACCCAATTTAAAGGAAATGAATGCAAGATCTCATGAAGCCAATCAAATGGTACAACTGAATTTGAACAAATATCGAAGGGTTATTGTTCTCTCTTGCAGTTAACTCCTCAGTTATGAATCTGTTAGTGAAACGGACTCATGATTGCCAATCAGTTGACATTTCAGTTTCTTGGACAGTTGTCTTTCTTTTGCCAAAGGAAATGCGAAGTGAAACCGTTGTGGAGTTGTGTATAAAATAAAATGAGACAGACAGTGTGTGGTTAGCAGTTCTGTATGAGAAAAGAATGAAATTGTAAGAAAAGGAAAATGAGAGGATGTGCAGGAGGAGATTGGGAAAATGTGCAGTGTGAGATGAAACACAGAGCAGAATAATAGAACAAGTTGAAGAAGAGAAAAATGACAGAACAAATTGATGCAGAGAAGACCTACTGAACAGACGGAGGAAGAAATGAATTGCAGAACAGTTAGAAGATGTCCAGATGTACAAAACAAAGAAAGATTGGTAAGAATTGATGTATCTGTGTAGTTTAAATTTTATATGTTCATTCATGTCATAGGGAGGTTGGGAGGTGCTCGGGAGGACTGTTGTCCTCGGAGGTTCATGTGGGAGCTTGAACACAGGAAGTTGTAGCTTCCATCTGGTTGCAGCCAGAGAAACTAGGGTGGCAGGGTGGTGTAAGGGAGAACAAGTGTTCTCTGTTATACAGGTTGGAGCCTGTGTAACTGGAAGTTGGTGCTTCCATCCAGTTGATGCTGGAACATATAGGGAGTTGGTGCTTCCTTCTAGTGGGTGCTAGAGAAACCAGGGAGTTGGTGCTTCCTTCTAGTGGGTGCTAGAGAAACCAGAGAGTTGGTGCTCTCAAACAAGTTGCAGCTTGTAAAACAGAGGTAGCAGCCTCACATTGAGTTGGTGCTCAATTAA
>JASDQU010107745.1:33023-45900 GCA_032191745.1 Picea mariana | reverse complement strand
TTTCCTATCCCCTCTTTTTGGAACATTTGATTTTTTTGTCTTTTTCAAATTTTTAACGAACTTGAAAAAGGATAAAATATTTCTACGTTAAAAATAAGGAATGAGTGTCACAGGAAAGAAAACTAGTTTCAAGTGCATGGAACATATAGATGATTAGTACAAGGAGACATGTGCAGGATAAGGACACTCTGGAAAATTCCACCATGGGTTAAGGTGTTAGATCGTGAGGGAAAAAGTGCTACAAGGCTTGCATTTAAGGAATGCTTTGAAATTTCAGTTAATAGAAACATGAAGTTGGAAATAGACCAAATATGCAAGGATGAGTCATGTGATGCGATTAAGACACACCAACACTCCTTCTATGTGAATTTTTATGAGCCCAGAGAAGGTAAGCTCAGTGGTTTTCCACATTTAGAGAGTCTGAAAAACACTAAAAGAAGGCACCAGAATGTTTCTCTTTCGTAATTAGTCCAGCTGGTTCAAAAAAGGGTTAAACTTATAGTGAAAGGAAGTCTCTTCAAAACCATTTTAACAAGTGTGACTAAGATAAGATCACTCAGCTATATTTTCAATTTTAAGGAGTCTGAAAAGAGATTAACTATGGACTCATAACCTTTTTCTAAGTTTAGTCTCCTTAGTCGAAAAGAGTATAAAATATAACTTAGGAGAACTCTCTCAGCAATACATGTCTCACGAGGCATACCTTATTCATGGATAATATATTGGATGGAAAAAGGGTTAAACTTATGCCAAATAGATATTCCTTCTGGACTAGTTAAAGAGTGTGAAAGGAACAAGGTCACTAGGCGATCTTTTCATATTTAGGGACTCTGAAAAGAGATCAATTATGGACTCCGAGGGGGTTCCTTTTTCGTAGATAATATCCAAGTCCCGAAAAAGAGATAAACCAAAACTAAGGAGAATGCCTCTTTTTTCAAAACTTTAGTCCCTCAGGCATGAAAAAGTATTAAAATTACAACTGAGAATACTCTCCTAGAGAACCGAAGCTCCTAAATCATACATCTAATTTTAAATTAACCGTCCAGATTGAAAAAGAGTTAAATTACCGCTAGACAAATGTGCCTTCAAATTTTAGTTTGATGAGCATGAAGGGAAACAAGATCGCTTGAAAATATTTTCAATTTTAGAGAGTCTGAAAAGGGCTTAAATAAGACTCTAGGGGGGCTTCTTTTCTTAAGTAATCCAAAAAAGACCAAAAATAATAAATAATCTCTCATTAGATGTTTCTTTCAAATTTTGAGTGAGCCTGGAAGACAACAAACCATGCTCATAGGGAGTCCCTCAGGTATGAGCCAAAAAAGATAAAGAAGAATGGGGCTTCGATATATAATCACGGCGAGACTAAAAGGAATCCCAATCCTATGGGAAAAAACTCACAGCATGGATGAACAAATGTAGTAAAGGATCTACCTAGGGCATCCATGTAGAGGAAGGCTCTACCACCTAATTACAACACTTCTAAAGAAACATAAAAGGTTATTTGTTGCACTTTGGTGGGATCGATCCTATGGAAAAGAGAAAAAGTAAAAAATATGCAAGATGCAAGGTCATGAGAACCTAACCTATATGGAAATGTTGAAAAACAACTTTTACCACAATATGTTATGAGTGTAACGTGTCTCATGAAAACACCAAAAAAAAATAAAAATTTCATTAGAACAACCCAAAGATCTCTCAAAAAGAAACTCAAGTACTCGTCGGGCCAAGAATAGGGAAAAAAAGGACCAAACTGGGAGAAAAAGAGCTAAAAAATTCTATAAATAGAGGTGGACAACTCATTTTAACCATTGCCAATTGGAAAAAAAACAAAAAAACTTCTTCTTTAAAACACGAATTCGAGGAGCTACGATGGACGAAATCTCTTCAAACCTTAACCAAGTAAGTAAAACTAACCTCTCTCCTCCTTTTCATTCTTTATTTGTTGCTTATTTTATTGTTTGGAGGGTGCATTCCCTAGTAAAAGGGTCAAGCCTGCTTGTACGCAGATTTTCCATGCCCAACATGTGTATGTACATGGGAAAAGTAACACTTAGCCCGTGTACATACATGACTATCTTAAAGACAACCCATGTACATCTCTTTTATCTTTCAAAAAAAATGAAACCAGGGGCTAACCTCACAAATTATTTTTCAATAGGATGTATGCTCACTGGTGAGAGAGAGAACATGAAGACTTAGATGTCTTGGTAGAAGAGGATCTAGGGGTCGTTGTCATCCTTAAGTAGTGTGGTATGTGGAAATTTGTTTAGTGTCCATTCATGAGGGAACAAACCAGGATACCGAACCACTTGATAGATTACTAGCATCTAGATGTAGATGCCTTCATGCTATAGGGTCAATCATTGACTCTGACAACGAAGAATATTTACTTTTTGACCGTCCTCTCCAGGAGGGGGAAATCGGTCAAATTGAGGACCTTTCCTCCAGGACCACACAACATAGAGGATTACATTGGGATGTATTGTGAGGCCAACACTGAGAAAGTAGGATCTTAGGTGCCAATTCATAATATCACCCGCCTAAATATTCAAATAGTAATCTACATGATTGGGAGGATCATGGGATCCATAGCACTTAATCAAGCTTCATGTGCACAGATGCATTGTTCAAATCAGTGTCTAGACGCCACTATTTTTTACTAGAGCACTACAATGCTCACATACATGAAAAAATAGTTGAATGACTTCCGAAGAAGAAATAACAAGAACTTCGGGTTCGGGACCGTGCTATGCACTTTATTTTTTGAGAGAGTGCCAATCCTTATCTCAAGGGAGAAATTACAAGGCCATATTGCCTCCTTTATGGAATTATGCAGGTGGGAAGCTTTGTTACCTTGACAGGGTGTGGGGAGAGTACAAGTGACCTTTGATGACAAATGTTTCGATAGATGGGCCTGTCAAATTCCTGTGATCGAGGACTATCCCTATGCAGGGATAATTTTCCCGAGGTATCTTGATATGCCTATGCCCCCTGACAAGAAGCGCCAAGAGATAGGTAAACACATTTTAAAGTTATTTTATTTAAAAAAAAAATGTTATCCTTTTTATGGTAATGTCAAAGTAATAACTCAATGATTTTTCATATACATATGTGGGTCCAGTGAAACCAATTGACTTTTCCACGACCAAGCATCATCCTCAAGCATATTTTGGACCAACAATAGTGGGAAGACTAGTATCTACATGAGGATTACCAGCTGGAGAGGTTGAGAGAGTAATACGATGAGTAGAGAGGAACCTGACAGCTCTCACTCATTCAGTATTGATGGCATAGATATAGGATCTTCCCTTGGC
Source organism: Picea mariana (assembly GCA_032191745.1). Lineage (NCBI taxonomy): Eukaryota > Viridiplantae > Streptophyta > Pinopsida > Pinales > Pinaceae > Picea > Picea mariana. The sequence continues at coordinate 42,586 of JASDQU010107745.1, read as the reverse complement.
CATGAAGCCACATGTTGTAGGGGTACCCAAGACTTGGGTTCAGTTGTTTTGTCGTCTTGCAAATGTCGTATTTCATTATACTAGGGCCAACATGCCCAGGCCATAGTTAGTACTGGACCACATATGTGTCGAGGGAACCTTTTGTACTCTATTATATAGTGAGCGCTTGAGCCCAACAATGTATATCGACTCTATTTGAGGCTTTATGTCCCACTTTTGTACTTATGAAATTATTTTTTAAACACATTATTATATATATACATCTTTTTGTCTTATGGATAAACATTTTGTAAATGTATTTACATGTGAGTGTATGGGGTAGACCCCACCCCCTTCTCCTTGTCCTTCGTGGTTGTGCGACCTCCTGGTCTAGGATCGTATTGAAACTCCTAAGTCAGATTGACTCTTCAGCTCCCTACTAGAACCCATCAACTTTGTCATGGGTCCTTCTTCCTCCGAAGTGAAGGTCCTCTTAACCCTTCGAATAAATTTGGCGGCGACACTTATTTCTCTGTGCTAGGCCCTTTCTATCACGTGACCTCGTGCTGTGTCCCAGGGCTCAACTACATAAGGCACTCCGAGCTTCAGGCTTTAGCTATTTCCATGACAGCCAACTCTTACATTCTCGAATTCCGAATTGGAGAACTTCAAACAGTTCGAGGATTAACATTCCTCATCCCTCCTTTAGATCGACGGCTACGATCTCTTCAGACTCTGACCTTCGAGAGTCTCTCAATGTCCTTCTCTAATATCTCTCGGAGTACTACTCCTCTATCTCGTGCAGATTTATTCCACGTGTCCCCTCCAAATCAAATGGTCTAGAATCAAACCTCTCTTCATGACTTCATGAATATCTTAGTTTTCACTTGGCAAACCTCCCAGAGCTCCAACTCCCGAGTCTCTTGATATTATTCCACCTATCTCCTCTTGATGATGGAAAATTTCACAGTCTTTGGGACTTCATCAAGTCCTTGACCTTATTTCACACTTATCACAATTTATTCTCGAGACTTAGACTACTCTTGACCTCCTTTTGCACTCTGTTGAGCACTCAACACACCCTAAAAATCCTATGTCAAATTTTTACTTTTTTGGGTACCACTTGATCTTTGCACTGTCTGATTCGACTTCACTTTGAGAAATGTTTTGTATATTCTTATTATCTCGACTCTCATTATCTTTTAAGTTTTGTTTGAACTTATGAAACCCCATGAATTAAAAAGTATTAACACCTAAATAAAGAATCAACAGCCAAAACACTTCACCCGACGCACTCAAATTCGACATCGAAAGGATTTCAAATATGGAAAAGAACCACTTGCGAAACCTTAGTCACCGAGCATTGATATTCATCAATATCAGAAAAAGAAATATTTGTTTTACATAAAGTATTTCATAAGGATATTTCTGATAGCCGATCCCCTTCAACATCGATAAAATACGAGGGGGGTAGACGTTAACAAAGAAAGAAAAGATATCGTCAATAGTCGATGCCCGATGCACTTATCGGAACTGGGGAAAGCCTAAAAGGATTTCCAAAAACATTCTGACAGGGCTAAAATATACTCTTGATCTCCAATCCTTGATGCATTTTTTGGCATCGAGACTTTTTCGAGGAAGCTAATCCGAAGAAAAACGCATGATAGGTTTAGCACCGATCTCCGACCCTGGATAATTTTCGGCATCGACAAGCCAAGGTTTGTTTTAGAACGCATAACCTAAGGAAAGTCCCAACTCTAATTAATACATGCTAATTAAGTCACTGGCCTTCAAAGACACATGTCTTTACCAGATTGGGAAACCGTACGGTCTAGTTTTACCCCTAATCATTCTTTGTCCCCTAAGTTTGAGTCACACCTCTGAGTCAGCTTTGCCATAGTAGCATTGTACGGTGGAATTGATGGGTGTCAGAGATTTTTTGCAGAAGGGCATCAATGAAAACGTTCATAGCACATCATTGATCCTTGATCCACCCACCGAGAGAGTGTCACAATGGGACATTTTAGTGTTAGATATGATTGGATTTTGAGCATTTAAGGGGCTAATTAATACCAAATCCTGCATGAGTTGATACCTCGTATGCCAATAAAAATAGCCATTTAAAATCCCTGATAGATCACATCACCCACCATGCCTCTGCCATCAACCCACGATGAATTTAAGTTGCAGATATTCAGTGGCATATTTTTTTAAATTTCACTCATCACCTGAATTGAATGGCTTATTCGACACAGTAAGTTCTTCCCTAGTTTAAATTATCTTGATCCATTGTAAATGAAATCAGTTTAGAGCATCCAAAGAAGTAATAAGACTAATTCAAAGGATGCATATATCCCCTAAGCATCAAAATAACCAGGTTTTAGCCAGCTTTACAGTTATGTATCCAAGTCTGTGGATTTTACATGGCTACAATTTATATATTTTCTATCCGGTTTTGTTCTTTACACAGTCTCTAAAATTTTATTTCTAGTTGCAGGAACAATTCCGCCAAGAAATCCAACCACTAGACGATCGCCGAGGGTGCCGAAGATGAAAGAAATAGATATGGGTGAAGGCTCTTTTCCAGGGGCTGCAAAACAATTAGAATATACTCTGAGGCTGGAACCTGTCATTAAGACAACTATAAAGAATTTTTTCATCCAGCCTCTGGCCTTTGGAGACATAGAGGCAAGAACAAGGTCCAAGACAACACTCCCACATTGGGGAGAGCTCTTTAAAAAGATCATTTGGGAGGAATACCCAGAATATGTCCCACATAGTGACCTAGATGTAAGAGCACTCGACAATGAGGTGTTCCTGAACATTCGATGGTCGTACCTACATATGGTGGCGAGAATAACCCCTATTTTTCCCTGTATTGAAGTCCTGAAGTGACTCATCGACCACATAGACACACAAAAATGCTTAATCAATGATGACAATGGTGGGTGTGTCGAGGTGTTCCTTTTGGTAGAGGTCCAAAAATACTACAAACTTCGAGACCCCGAGAAGCGGCTAAATACGAATTTCATTGTAAAGTTCTATGAGCACCACGACACCAACCTGGTGATGGCCTCATGGTGGAAGGAAGACAAGAAATACACCAACCGAAGTACTGTATGGTACCAAATGACCAACTTCAGGGACTCATACATCTACTTGATGGCTCTCATCTGTTGATTATATGGAGAGAAGGACCGCTCCAGATTTTCAATGGCATGGATGCCCTTAGCTTACACAGTGGCAACATTCGGGAAAGGTTTCAACTAGTGATCGATCATTTCTAAAAAACTAAGCATTTGTATACAACTGTTATTGGACTAATCGGTAGGTACGGACACTAACATATCTCCCTAGATCCACCTAGATCTAGAACAAAACAGGACAAGACATGACTTTTTCCCTAATTTATGACCATCGAATTAGCTAGTAGGGAGGACCAAGTAACATACCTTTGTATTTCTTCCTAGGGTATCTATTTCTCCCTCTTCACTCCAGCGTTCTCGTGAGGTCAAGACCAAGACAACACAAACCAACCAAAGTGAAGATAGAAAAATATATTCAATCGTCAACTTATGTGTATGATCAAGGAATTACACAATAAAGTAAGAATGAATTTATGGGAAAAGGACATGCCACTATATCATATTAATCGAAAGTAGAAGATACAACCTGATCACCTTGATGTCGCAAGATTCCTTTCGGTGGCTCTTGGTTCCAACACACACACTTGCTCAATCCTTGTATGAAGAAGATCCAATTCCTCTTGATAGACTTGCTAGAGTCTCCAAGCTCCTATTCAAGCTAGGCTCTTCACACAATTCTTTCACCACTTCTCCAATTAATCTTGCTTAACCTTTTCCATGAGAATCCCATCAATATATAGGAGAGGATGAGATGGTTACTTGGATAAGAATGATCCCACAATATCAGGGAAACCATTAAAAAGATAACCATTCAAATGCTAACCCATCCTCTAGAAGATTCCCTTCTAGAACCATCGAGACTTCATCTTTTTCCAAGCTTGAGAGCAAGTTTTCACCCTAGCTATGTAGCACAGTGTGAGAAGTTCACACCCTAGCTGAAGGCAGCCTACGAGAATGGGTCATTCTAGCACCCTAGGATATAAGAAACCTATGAACTCTCTTCAAAAATATGTTTTCTGAGAAGAGATGAATGTCACTTTTCTTAGGAGAAGGTTCTTATTAGGAGCTTGAGTACACCATCATCAATACACCATCAAGATTGACCAAAATCATGGGTAACAAAATGCCCCCCAAAGTATGAGGCTGGAATCAATGACAGCCGAAATACTTTGTAAATTGTGTGTGTGTGTATGTCAGAAACCAGGAGCGCACCTAATCAAAAACCTGCGAACAACCAAGAATCTACAGAATATCATACTAGTTCTGAGGTAGGCACTCCCATACTCAGATCACAGACGGATGAAATTATAGACATAGGTCATGGCCACCAATCATACACTGTGGATCCAGGCCGTCAAAATATAGCATAGCCACCAGGAATACACTGTGGATCTATGCAAGAAAATTCAAATTGAGACGACATAGCCACGAGACATACAAAGTGGATCTATGTGTCGCAAATTATACATATTCCATCGCAAATTGGACAAAATACAAGATCCAGGGTCTTCAATCGTCACCCAAAAGTATGAATCTAACCATGTGATTACATGTGTTGAAGTCGAACATGGTAGAAACCACTTGATTACCGGTCATTGATGAAACCATTAACAAGTGCAAGGGAAATCACCATTAATGTAAATGACTCCCAAGGTACACAGGTACAATCCACCAAATGTGAATGAATGAGTTGAGGTCGAACATCCGATGGAATCTTTCGATCAGGGGTCAATGATGTAAACCCACTGTCAAAAGCGAGGAAACCTGCCATTGAGGCATGCAAGTTCCAAGGTACCAAATAATTTCTAAGTCTTGTTTCCAGATAATGAGCTGAAGTCGACGGAACAAAACTTGTCACAGGAGGGCCTTGATGTATCCCCCATCAATGACACAAAATGAGTAACAGATTTTGAAGGTGAAAAGAGTATGATATAAGTTGGACTGGACATAGGGAAGGCCGACATGAAGAGCATGGACAAATGCAAATGGCTGACTCAATAGAGGTTTCAAATGAACTTCTTTTGAACATATGAATGACATGAACATTGATTTGGCAGCATTGACTCAGAGATGACGCAGGGTATGACCTTGTAAAAAATCAAATGAGAGATAAATGGATTTCCCAAACCACCTTCAAATAATGAATAGAGGGGTGTCATGTTCAAGAGCGACACTTACTACCAATTAATATGAATATGAGAACACATCCCTTTCCCAAATTTTCCCCCACCATTTCAGGCGAGTACCTCTTTATTTTTATGCAAGCTTGAGTTGGATAGCATATGCTTGTTGATATAATCTTATCCTTCTGATAAGTCGTTCGGAGTATGTTTAACGAACCCTAGGAAGGAGTGGTTCGGTCCTATGACGGGTCTGTCGATGTTTGTTTAATGAGTCCAAAGATAGAAAACTTGAAGGTTTTTCATGATTATAGAGTCCGGAAAAACACTTAAAAGAGAACTCTCTCAGTTCCTTTTTCGTAAAGTAGTCTAATGAGACCAAAAAAGAGATAAATTATCGCCCAACAGACTCTTTCTTCAAGTACTTTAATGAGCATGAAAATAGCAAGGTCTCTCGACAATCTTTTCATGTTTAGAGAGTCTGAAAAGAGCTTAAAGAGGACTCCAAGGGGGGTTCATTTTTCATATATCCTTGTCGAGCCCGAAAAGGTGATAAAAGTGTGCTCGATCGTGTTCTCATGTATTTTCGAGCACAAGAACAGACAAAGACTAAGCTCGAGGTTTTGTACAAAAACCATAAAAAACAATCAAAACATGCGATGAAGAAGAAAAAATGTCCGCATCCATGTGCATGAACATCGAAGTCGTTATGCCTGCAAAAGTTGTACTCAAAAGGGCATTAGGCATTAGGTTTTAATAAATAAACAATTATAAAATACAAACAAATGGTAAAAGTAAATATAAAGGGGTAAAAGTTCTTTTTACCATAAACATTTTAACTTTACCAATATTTGAGTCCAAAACCCCTCTTTTGCCCTTGAATTTCGACGCTTGATTACAGGAGTTACAAGCATCCATTCGATGAACCATCTATGGCAGTGAGGTAAGATCTTTGTCCTCTACCTTTTCATGCTTTAATTTTTCATTTTCATTGGAAAAAAACACAGTTTTGAGTTTGTTTTGGGGGCTAAAATCGCGCTCAACCATTCTCATAGGCCAGCCACACGGGACCTACAAGAATGCGTCATTCTCGCAGGTGACCCCAAAGGGACCTGCGAGAACCTCGCAATGTGACTAAAGGGCACCTACGAGAACCGCAAAGTGTAAAAAAAATTTAAAGTTTTGCTCAATGAAAATATACCAAGTGTTGAATAGAGTTACTAATATTCTTCTTATGCTTCTTATGTAGGTATTTGTCTATCACCATGGTTCTGGAATGGCGTGAAAGGGAGCACGAAGAAGATGATGCAATTGTTAAAAATCATCTGGCCACAGTTGCCACTTTACGAGACTGTGGTCTTCTGAAATTCTTTCGTATCCAGGGCATGAGGGCCCAAGTCAGGTTATTGGAGTACCTTGTGCATATGTGGAATCCCGATCAACAAGTATTCCATGTAGGGGTTCACACATTGTCCTTGGATATTGAGGACATTTACTTCTTGATAGGACTGTCACATCATGGGTATCACGTGAGCCTGACTGGTAGCAGAGGTGGTGGGCTGCCCATGAGTGAGTATTTCCACTTCCACTGTGTTCCAGAGGCAAAGACAAGCAAAGGGAAAGTAGCCATTTGGGGAGTGCGAGATTTGACCCTCCGCACTATTTTTTTCGCCATTTCTCATATGGCTGGGAGCGCTGCTCCTCACATGGCTCTTTAGAGCTACTTTTAGTATGCCATAGAGTGTACTGAGCCTCAGGTTTTTAACTGGGAAGATGCAGTGCTTCGTAGCATGAAGAGGCATTTAACCAAATACAAGTGAGGAAACCTGAAGTAATTCGAGTACGGGTCTTTGTTAGTGTCCTTCTTTCTCGAGAGGCTGCAGGTTGAGTGGGATTTACCAGCTCCAACAGATCCAACAATGCTGAGGTGGTGTCAACTCATGGCTCGGCATGTAGCTGGACCAATTATCAAATATAATGATACCTTCTTCGACTGGTTGCGACCACAGATGTTGATGGTCGATGGTTATGCTTATGCCAGGTTGGATTTTCGAGGAGATCCAGACTTGGTCCTGCCCAAGGGTGCTTAGTGGGGGGAACTTGGTAAGAAGTACACATTTTTTTCTTTTTAAATGTTTTTTTGAATTTTATCATATGAAAATGTTTTTTAATGTTCGTCCAAGGTCTAAATACAAAATTATTTTTTGATGACACAAATGTGGGACCTTACCGACCTCCTGGTACTTCTCCTATTCAGCGACGAGGAGAGGTGGCGCCAGTGCCATGATGGAATGCCAAAAATTATGAAGCGGTGGAACAAAACCTAGAGGGTTTGACAATAGATATTCTGGACATGCCTCTTGGAGAGTTTCCATGACGTTATCAGCGTCATACAGTAGGAGTGTTAGATTCCATTGGCCAACTGCTTCGTAGGGTTGCCTGGGAAGTCGTGTGTTACCATGAACATCATCCATGACGTCACTTTGTAGAAGCTATGAGCTTCAGATTTTGAAATTTTGGTCCTCGGACAGAACTTTTTTGTAAAAAATCTTTTGATCGTTATATATACATACAACTTCTACCAGTTTATCTTGTGTTGTGTGAAAATTGATGTGATTGATTTATAAATGACCCAAATTTCTATCCAATACATAGTTAGCTAATGCATTAGTTAATGTATTTAGACGTCTAGGAATATGTTGATATTCAATATAATCAAAATAACGTTCCAAGAGGCGAATTTTCAAATACACCTGTAACAAAGTAGGACTTCGAATAGTATAGAGATTACTTAATTGTAGTACTACGAGCTGCGAATCGAGTCACACAACCAAATGACGGATTCCGAGCGAGATAGCATCAATCAATAATTTGATAACAGTGCTATAATCTGCAATATTGTTGGTCACATGGTCGAGACACACACCTCGTAAGGAGACAAGTTCGTTTGTAGGGGTGTAAATTTCCCATGCAGTGGAAGCAAGGTTCTAAGTACTACAGCTAGCGTCTTCAGCGAAGCCAATGTAGGGTAGTGAAGACTCCGACATCTGGAAATCAAACACAACGTCATGTAAGGGTAGAGACCAGATAACGACAAAAGAAAGCTACAGTAACACACAAGAAGTATGATACAATAAAAATATAGGTACTCATGCACAGGTGATCTTATGCATAGTACTTCTTTAAGTACAACCCATTTCTGGGTTCACTCAAAGGGATACCATCGTAATCTACTAACTCATAAGCCCCTTTTTCCAAAACTCATCTAACGATATAAGGACCTTTCCACATGGCTTTGAATTTTCCAGCTCCTACCATATCTTAATCTTATTCATAGAGGAGAACGAGATCTCCTTCAGAGAAAATGTGAGGCTTGACATGTTTTTCGTATTGGGCCTTGACATGTTTTTTCTGAGCTTCTATGACTAGGGTAGCATTGCGTCAAGTTTCATCTAATCGCATAAGTTGGCCGAAAAGTCTGGGTTTGGAGATATATGATGATATCTCCATACCAAATATCATCAGAGATGATGAGGAAAAGGGATTCACCGGGTAATGAATCAGCTGCCACATTTTCCATTTCAAAAGAGGGAAAGTCACATATCAACTCAGCAAACACTACGGACTTCTTGGACTTGGCGCGTTCAAATTCCAAGTCAAACTCCTAGAGTATCACAATCCATTTGGAGTATTTTCCCCCTAGCAATTGACATGTGAGAATGTGTTGCATAGGGTTGCAGTTAGAAATCACTGTAGTCTTGCGAGAGATGATATAGTGTCGGAAGCATTGGACGGCTTGGAAGACTGCCAAGGAAAATTTTTCGACATGTAAATACTTGATTTTGGTAGGAGTTAGACTTTGACTCAAGTAGTAGATAACATGTTTGTCGTTAGCATCATCCTCTTGGATGAGAACCATACTAATGGTGTAATCAGAGGCGGCAAGGTAGAGAAAATAATCGCAATTGTAATCGGGGGGAAAGAGAAGCGGAGCACGTGTTAGGGACAATTTCAAAGCTTTGAAATCTTTGTTTGCGATGGTATCCCATATGAACTCAGACCCGTTTTTTAGGAGCCGTGTAAATCCACGAGTTATCTCGGCGTAATTTGGGATAAAATGATGAATAAAGTTTGCTTTCCCTTGCAAACTTTGTAACTGGCGAAGTGTAGAAGGAGGAGGGAGATTAAGGATTGCACGATAGGGAGATTAAGGAGGAGAGAGATTAAGGATTGCGGGTAAATCATCTAGATATGGTTGCACGATGTGCTTGATATCATGGAATTCATAAGACATAGCACGTTGAAAAGTTGCACCATC
>JASDQU010107745.1:19243-32862 GCA_032191745.1 Picea mariana | reverse complement strand
GAACTGGATGAAGGCATTGTCGGACGGGTTTAGCGTCGGGGTATGTCTTGATCTCATGTATTACAATGTTAGGGTCGATACCCGGCATTTCTTCATAGCTTCAGGTGAATATGTCACGAAACTCTTTGAAAAGGGACGTATAGGTGATGATTTCGTCAGGGGAACATGAAGCTTCGATATGGACATTTTTGAAAATTCCAGGTTTGATGGATATGTCGAGGGGAATAGTGGGCGAGATATTGCTTAACTTCCCTTTGGAAAACACATCGTGTGTGGACTCGGGAATGGTTGAGATGACGACAATGGTTGACGGGGTTGAGATCCGTTGGTAGTTCTCAATGGTATGTTGCTCCAGAAAGAGGATGGAACGATGATGTCCATCATCCCAAGGGGTGTCTTCCATGACAGACATGATCATCTCATTTTTGGTAAAAATGAAACGGAAAGGATTTGGAGATAACTCACCAAGAGAGGGGGTAGAAGGTGTTGTTGATTGAATGGCCTGATAGGCAGATTCAACCGAACTTAACGGCATTTCGTCACCATAACGAAGATGATCTCCAGGGTCAGGTACTATCCATGGGTCATGAGATGCAGGAATTCCATGAATCAAGGTGTAGATCATGTTGATTGAAGCAACGGACGAGCGTGGAACATCAGGTGGTGGAATGGGGAAAGTACCCATTAATGAAGAATCTTTGAGAAGGCCTACACCGACGTTCTCATAACCTGGTGGGGTTTTAGCAATGAACAGTACATTTCTAGTATGGGTGTCAGAGTTAAAGAAGGCTAATTGGTCAGCGGTGACTACCTTCCCTTGATGTGGGAAACATACCACACGAAAAATGGTCGACACAACTACACACATGGAATCAATCTAGTTGTGGCCAAGTAGAAGATTGTAGTCAAGAGGAGCATCAAAGAATTCCACTTCGACTTGGACCATTTTTCCTTCTAACATGATTGGCAATGAAGGAAGGACACCATAGGGTTTAAAACCAGAGCCATTAAAGGCTTTGAGAGTGTTCTGGGATTCATTCAACGAGGGAGAGCCAATGGATTTCCAGCAAGTAAGAGACATGACACACATCGAGGCACCCTCGTCGATAATGGTTCAACAAATGTTTTTGTCAGAGACAATCACTTGGATCTAGAACATGAGTTGAGGGGGTAACCTAGGAATGTGATCTTCCTAGTCAAAAATTATTAGATTTGTATTCGTCGAGTCGATGCCACCGATAGCTTTCAACAGTTCCTTCCATTGTGTGGGACAACTTTGAAGGACTTCGAGGGCTGGCATCGTAGAAGGTGCTTGGGCCAGATCTTCAACAATGTTGTAGTTCTGGGCAGCATGAGCATGAGGATTGAAAGCCGATTTTTGAACGACGCCTTTTGGGGGGGGTCGACAAACTGTGTCAAGGCTCGGTCGTTCGAGATGAGGAGGACCGTTGGTAGGTGGAGTCGCGGGAGAGGGTTGTACCAATGAAGGAGGTAGGTCATCAAACTTCTCTTTAGAGGGAGAATAATCTTTGGCTCAAGTGGTGAGTGCAATGTCGTTCTGCTTTGAATCGCTAGTACACATCAATACATAGGATGTAGTAGAAGGTGAGGGTTGGTCATGAATGACCAATTGACCCTGTTGTTGAGACGGGAAGGGTTGGGACAAAATGGTCGGAGCATGTGGTTTTGGGGCTCCTTGAAGGAACTTAGTGACCTTGGAACATCGTGGACAATCCTTCGTGTAGTGATCATCACCACAGATAAGACAAGGGTATCCAGGTTTACGCTTATCCCGATCGTCAACAGGTGGAGTTTTGGTTTGCTCTGCTTGAGAAGTATTTTTGTCCTCCTTATTCTTACCTCTTCCCTTTTTGGATTTGTTTTTACCGGCTGGGGTAGATTGAACCACATTTACCTCAGAAGTCTTGCCAGTGGGAGGGGTAGGAGACAGATCATTTTGAACATTAGAAGAAGCAGGTTTGGGATTGGTGCTTGAGGTGGAATTTGGTTGGGCATGGAAAGTGCCAATCACACCGTCGACTGCATGAGAAGTAGCTGGAGTAGTTGAAGTGGTAGAAGTGGAAGGATGAGGTGCGTCGGGTAGTAAGTCATAAAGGGTACTCATTTGTGAGTAAACAAGGTCAAGGTATTGAGCACAACTTATAGCCTTCTCTTCCGTGACTACTCCACCCATGGCAATATCACGACTGATGTCATTCACAAATGATTTTTTGAACCACTCTGCCAACAACTGATCGAGGAGTTCGATTTTGATGAGACGTCATCTCTGTTGACACTCAGAACTGAAATGGGTTGCAGCAAATCAATCCCGAGGCAACCTTGAACCACTTTGTATTAGAAGCTTCCCTCTTCCAACCCGAGAGGGATCTCTCAAAAAATGTCACAAAATAAATTGAAGTAAGCGCAAAAACAGTGGGCAGATTTATGGGTGAATAATGGTCTTGGATTTTTGGAGTTTAGGGGTTAAATCAGGGAAATAGTCCATTGGGCATGGATTCAAATGAAAACTGAAGAAAGGAGACAATAGCAGAGATTAAATAACTTGCAGAAAGTGAGGCAAAGTAAGTATATCTTTCAGCACTTTGATTGTCATGATGCGGTAGTGGAAAGAAAAAGGAAAGGCCGATGTAGCAAAGGATATATGCAGAATCCTGAAAGTGTAGACTGGTCTTACACCTGCTAATAGTTGGTGCAGAGGAAAGACATCAAACAATTACAGAAAACCCAAATCCATTCGTTATAGTAGTGGTCGTACTAAAGTATAATGAAGCCCATCAGTTAGAAGAAAACGGAATGTAATGTAGTCATGATGGATTAAGGAAGACATAAACAATATGGTAAAGAAAATATCAACTGCGAGTAAGGAACACATAAATGAAGTCCAAACAGATTTAACATGGCTGAAAGAAAAGAAAAACATTATGAAAGAAATCGACCGTGATGAATCTCACAGTCGCAAGTAACATATCTTCTTTATTACTCCATTAATGGCTTACAAAATAACTCAGCAATTACAATGAATCTCTCTTCGAAGGAGGTTTCCCCAGTGCTGCGCTCATGCCCCCCCCCCCCTTTTTTCTGTGTTACATACATCAGTCTTTTTAAAAAGAAAAAAGCCTTGGCGTTCCAGGAATATGAAACGGTTTGTCTTCTGGACCCCGCAACTGCCAGATGTTCTGTCGTATGCTCTACAGGCTACTCAAACTACTACTAATTGCTTTGACAAGTGGACAGAATGATCCATGCAGTTGTAATGGATTTCTCCCTGGTTGCCTGTCAATTCTATAATCATTATTCAATATATATGAAAAATAACAGTCTTGATGATGTGTGATCATTATTTAGGAGAAGCATGACTGCGTTGCTGATAGGCCACAAAATCCACATATACCACTTCGAAGAGTATGGCTTTGCAGCGAATGAGGCAAAACCCAATCGAAAATGAAAAAAGGATAGTAATCTTGTCATATGAGTCAGGTACACTAAATACTCTTTCTCCTTGCGTCCTTCCATCCAAGCTCCTGGTAAACAACTTTTCCTTCCTCAATCAGTTTATTCCACGAATCTCCAATTATTTTTCTGATCTCCCTATCCTTGCCAACTACCTGCCAACCATCGGGATTATAGGTCTGCAAGGAGAATCTGCCACCATGGCGGTCTGATTTTTCTATCATATAGAAGGATCCAACCTCATCTCCTCCAGGCACATAGTATAGTTTGCCATGTATAGTCTTCCTCTGCCACTGAGAACCATTATAAGAGTAGCCTATCATGCCTTTGCAAAAGAATCCCTTCACCACTGCATGATCAGAGGCTGGTACTGCAATGGTAGTAGGTGCTAAGGGAGGTATCGTGTCCTGGGTGTAAAACCAAAATTCTGCTTCAAAAGGAACTGTGTCTCTCGAATTTTCTGAGAAGAACTTGCTCTTGTTTACTGGAGGAAGGCCACCCTTGGTGTTCAGACGCTGAATGTAGGACACTCGATATGCAGTCCCAAATTTTTTATGGAATTTGGCCTCTGCCAAAACTGAACCAGACTTTGATGCTATCCCATTTCCTTGAAACCATAAATGGAGACTGCTACATGCTGGATTCACTAGGAGACGGCAATTTTCAAATGGCCATCATTAAATCACGCAGATTTTCAAATGTAAATCACAATTTCAAATAGTATTATATCATAGCAAAGAAAGCAAACCGCCTGTAATTTTAAACCTGTTGTTGATCTTTTATTGCCAGTAGGCGTTCGTTGCCCGAAACCTAGCCGAAGTTTTGCCTGGTTAGCCAATCGAGAGACAATACGACGCATGTGGAAGCCGTGTACAATTGCAGCCAGAAGAACAACCTGCTCACATTTTTGGATATTAAGAACCACCCGGTATAAGGCACCAATTGAACCTTTGACGAAGACCATGTTCTCTTCAGTAAACCATGATGATCTACACCTGAAGTAGACTTTGCCGACACTTTTCTTCTATATGTTGGCTTTGGGTTTTTTTATCAGGAAAACATCCGCAAAATCGTCTTATGATAGACATGCTACCATTATAGAACCTGTTACTCACCTATCTAGCGTCGTCCACTTCAAGTAGACCAGAATCCAAAACAAAAAATAGCCAATCTGTGGCTATCCAGACATAACCGGTGCTTAACATTCCAATATCCTCAGCTTCAAAAATAAGTTTAAGACCAGCATCTGAATGCATATGGACTACCAAACTTCGTGTATCCATTGAATTCAATCTTGCTAAGATATTACCCATCTCGCTTCGACCAACTCCAGGAATCATAGCTGCCTTGATGGTAATCATAGTTCCCACACTTACCCGAGCGTTACCCAATGCAAAAATTCCATTTCTCCCATAGTTATCATCTATGTACATAGTAATAACTTCATTCCAACCACAAGCATACATGAAATCTGCAATTCCTATCGTCTGAGAAACATCGTATTGCCACCATCATGGATTCTCGTCTGTGATTCTCATAACGTAAAAAAGAGTGCCATAAGCTGCACCATTATGCTGTAATCTTGACAGATCAACGCTCACGAACACATCCAATCCCCTACTATTTTTTCCGTTACCATAGTTTTCAATATGTCAGTAACGCACTCGCACATCACTGATAGGAATATTTCTCTGGCAGCTACGAGAATCAATAATATCTGGATGGAAGCCAGGTGGACATTAGCATAACGTACTGTCGTTCTATTTGGAGGTCTTGCAGATAACATTGTCAATTTTCTATGATGAAGACTGTCTGGTAGAATCTCAACAAAGAACTCTTTCTTTGGCATTCTTGGTATTTGATAAAGCGTGAATTTAACTGAAAACCTCCTTTCTCCATTTGTCTTCCCTCTCAAATTCAATCTCCAAAATAGCCTCCTCAGGATCAACTGCATGAGTTGAATGTTATAACATCCCGAATGCGGTTAACGTCCACCCATAAATATTCGTTTTGTACTTATTGACTCGCAGACATTTGGCCATTCGTTTTAAATAGATCAATGGATGGAACATTCAGAGTACCTAGCATGGAGGAATCCTGTAAATTATACAGCTGGCGGAGCAATCTCTGCGATTTCTTGGCAGCACAGATGACGGCAGAGACAAGGTGTTCTCGGGACGCGGTATTCTCTTTACACCTGGTTTTCTTGTAGATTTGGAGTTAGTTGGACCACCGTACCAATTACCACACCATGCTCACTGGTGCCTCCACAACAGTCTCACGTAGGGCAGAAGGGTTACCAGGGCCCAGTGTAGCCTGGAAGTGTTCATTTGTAACAGCCATAGAATTAAAAATTTCCGCATCGATTGTTTTATGATGACATCCAATTTTTTCCTAATACATTGTAGTGCAGCCTCGGTGCAAAGAGTTGCAAGATCTGCCCCAACATAACCATGTGTATTCTTGCAGCCAAACTCCTTAATCGATCATATCTCGTTCTAACAATTTCAAAAGCTTCAGAGCTCTGCAATGGATCAAATTCCTCATCACGTTCATCCTGATCAACTGCATCTGCATG
Organism: Picea mariana; assembly: GCA_032191745.1. Taxonomy (NCBI): domain Eukaryota; kingdom Viridiplantae; phylum Streptophyta; class Pinopsida; order Pinales; family Pinaceae; genus Picea; species Picea mariana. The sequence goes on along the minus strand of JASDQU010107745.1, from coordinate 26,813 downwards.
GGAAATTCATGTATCCATGTGTGGTGGCATCCTAGGCCGAAACCTATTGTGCCATGCACCGATGAGAAAAACGTAGAAGAAAACTGTTGGTACAATGAGTCGATGCCCCGAGAAAAACAACCCACACTCTTTTCCAATTCTCATCCATGAAGATCCAATTACGTTTTCCTTCTTTGGTCCAAAATTTTGGCTCACAAATTGGCTGGTGCAACTCAGAGCTTGACTCTAAATCATGTAAGTGTTCACCATCACACAAAAACAATAGTACCAATAACAGATGGCAGCATCACGGACAGAGGTACCTTATCAATTCCCTTCGTCACTTTGAGCCATTAAGGAAGAATGGGATACAGTATCACCAAACTCCACATCCCACCTAACATTTATCCACACATATAATTGAAGGATTATGTACCTCTGTTTGCGACAAGTGTTGCTGCAGTCACTGTGGCAACTGAGAAAATCATGACCATCATTACCAAAGACATGAAAAGAGGCGATGTAGTTATTTCATAGGGGCTTGCATTATCTGTTTCTGAACTCTTGGGTGTGACTAAAAACCCTGTTTCTAACAATCCAATAGATATGAAGAATGCTTCCAGATTGCCCAATAGGAAACATGATGTGTTTGATATCCACCAAAACCGCTCATCATTCCACCACATAAAGAATACAAAGCAATATCTTCGTATTCCAACTCGTCTTGAGTATATATTTACAACTTAGGAAGCTATAAATTTATCCAAAAAATATGCCTTCCTTGTTCAGTCATTTAGTCTGGATATCAAGAATAGTCACAAGCATGACAGAGCAATGCATAATCACATTTTCAACAGTGAAAACTTCCACCCATCAAAGTTCAAGATGCGAGTAAGCTTGTTGTAAGACTATCCCCTCCAACTGATATCATAGAAAGGTAGGAGGTGTCTTTTATGCCGAAAGGATGCTCTTTGTACGTAATTTAATAAGCACTGAAAATGGTTAAAATACAACCTGCCTGGTGTTCGGTGGATAGTTGGAAAATTTGAGCGAAAGAGCCTCAACTGAATTGGCAATTTTCAATATCTGTTACAACATCGGCTCCCTCTAGGGATGGTACTTTCTCATAAAGTGCCAAGAACAGTTGACTAGGTAGCCTTCATCCATTGGGTGGCCTTAACGGGAAAGCTGTAAATTCTAAGTTCTTCTACCAGTGAAATCACCATCGGAAACTTTTAATGGAGTCGCCATAGAATGTGAAACCAATATCTGCCTATGACTGACTACTCAACTAGGCCTTAGGACCATAACAATGTCATTCTCCTAGGGATAGATATCAACTTCGAAAATCCCCGAAAACGGCGCCAAAAATGTTGACACTTAGAACTGAAATGGGTTGCAGCAAATCAATCCCGAGGCAACCTCAAACCACTTTGGATTAGAAGCTGCCCTCTTCCAACCCGAGAGGGATCTCTCGAAAAATGTCACAAAATAAATTGAAGTAAGCGCGAAAACAGTGGGCAGATTTATGGGTGAATAATGGTCTTGGATTTTTGGAGTTTCGGGGTTAAACCAGGGAAATGGTCCATTGGGCATGGAGTCAAATGAAAACTGAAGAAAGGAGACAATAGAAGAGATTAAATAACTTGCAGAAAGTGAGGCAAAGTAAGTCTATCTTTTAGCACTTTGATTGTCATGATGCGGTAGCAAAAAGAAAAAGGAAAGGCCGATGTAGCAAAGGATATATGCAGAATCCTGAAAGTGTAGGCTGGTCTTACACTCACTGATAGCTGGTGCAGAGGAAAGACATCAAACAATTACAGAAAACCCAAATCCATTCGTTATAGTAGTGGTCGTACTAAAGTATAACGAAGCCCATCAGTTAGAAGAAAATGAAATGTAATGCAGTCGTGATGGATTAAGGAAGACATAAACAATATGGTAAAGACAATATCAACTGCGAGTAAGGAACACATAAATGAAGTCCAAACAGATTTAACACAGCTGAAAGAAAAGAAAAACATGTTGAAAGAAATAGACCGTGATGAATCTCACAGTCGCAAGTAACATATCTTCTTTATTACTCCATTAATGGCTTACAAAATAACTCAGTAATTACAATGAATCCCTCTTCGAAAGAGGTTTCCCCAGTGCTATGCTCATGCGCCCCCCCCTTTTTTCTTTGTTACATACATCAGCCTTTTTAAAAAGAAAAAACCCTTGGCATTCCAGGAATCTAAAACGGTTTGTCTTCTGGACCCTGCAACTTCCAGATGTTCTGTCGTATGCTCTACAGGCTACTCGAACCGCTACTAATTGCTTTGACAAGTGGAAAGAATGATCTGTGCAGTTGTAACAGATTTCTCCTTGGTTGCCCGTCAATTCTATAATCATTATTCAATATATATGAAAAGTAACAGTCTTGATGATCTGCAATCATTATTCAGGAGAAGAATGACTGCGTTGCTGATAGGCCACAAGATCCACATATACCACTTCGAAGAGTATGGCGTTGCAGCGAATGAGGCAAAACCCAATCGCAAATGAAAAAAGGACAGCAAGCTTGCCATATGAGTCAGGTACACGAAATCAACTTTCTCCTTGCGTCCTTCCATACAAGCTCCTGGTAAACAACTTTTGCTTACTCAGTCAGTTTATTCCATGAATCTCCAATTATTTTGCCGATCTCCCTATCCTTGCCAACTACCTGCCAACCATCGGGATTATAGGTCTGCAAGAAGAATCTGCCACCATGGCTATCTGGTTTTTTTGTCATATAGAAGGATCCAACCTCATCTCCTCCAGGCACATAGTATAGTTTTCCATGTATAGTCTTCCTCTGCCACTGAGAACCATTATAAGAGTAGCCTATCATGCCTTCACAAAAGAAGCCCTCCACCACTGCATGATCAGAGGCTGATACTGCAATGGTAGCAGGCGCTAAGGGAGGTATCGTGTCCTGGGTGTAAAACCAAAATTCTGCTTCAAAAGGAACTGTGACTCTCGAATTTTCTGAGCAGAAATCGCTCTTGTTTACTGGAGGAAGGCCACCCTTGGTGTTTAGACACTGAATGTAGGACACCCGATATGCAGTCCCAAAGTTTTTATGGAATCTGGCCTCTGCCAAAACCTAACTGGACTTTGATGCTATCTCATTTCCTTGAAACCATAAATGGAGACTGTTGCATGCTGGATTCACTAGGAGACCACAATTTTCAAATGGCCATCATTACATCACGCAGATTTTCAAATGTAAATCACAATTTCGAATAGTATTATATCATAGCAAAGAAAGAAAACTGCCTGTAATTTTAAACCTGTTGTTGATCTTTTATTTCCAGTAGGCGTTCGTTGCCCAAAACCTAACCGAAGTTTTGCCTGGTTAGCTGATCGAGAGACAATACGATGCATGTGGAAGCCGTGTACAATTGCAGCCAGAAGAACAACCTGCTCATGTTTTTGGATATTAAGAACCACCCGGTATAAGGAACCAATTGAACCTTTGATGAAGACCATGTTCTCTTCAGTAAACCATGATGATCTACACCTGAAGTAGACTTTGCCGACACTTTTCTTCTGTATGTTGGCTTTGGGTTTTTGAATCTGGAAAACATCCGCAAAATCGTCTTATGATAGACATGCTGCCATTATAGAACCTATTTCTCACCTTTCTAGCGTCGTCTGCTTCAATTAGACCAGAATCCAAAACAGAAAATAGCCAATCTGTGGCTATCCAGACATAACTGGTGCTTACCATTCCAATATCCTCAGCTTCAGAAATAAGTTTAAGACCAACATCTGAATGCATATGGACTACCGAACTTCGTGTATCCATTGAAGTCAAGCTTTCTAAGATATTACCCGTCTTGCTTAGACCAACTTTAGGAGTCATAGCTGCCTTGATGGTAATCATAGTTCCCACACTTACCAGAGCATTACCCAATGCAGAAATTCCATTTCTCCCATAGTTATCATCTATGTACATAGTAATAAATTATTTCCAACCGCAAGCATACACGAAATCCACAATTCCTGTCGTCTGAGAAACGTCGTATTGCCACCATCATGGATTCTCGCCCGTGATTCTCATAACGTAAAAACGAGTGCCAGAAGCTGCACTGTTATGCTGTAATCTTGCCAGATCAACGCTCACGAACACATCCAATCCCCTACTATTTTTTCCGTTACCACAATTTTCAATATGTCAGTAACGCACTCGCACATCACTAATAGGAATATTTCTCCGGCAACTGTGAGAATCAGTAATATCTGGATGGAAGCTAGGTGGACATTGGCATAACGTATTGTCGTTCTATTTGGAGGTCTTGCAGATAGCATTGTCAATTTTCTGTGATGAAGACTGTCTGGTAGAATCTCAACAAAGAACTCTTTCTTTGGCATTCTTAGTATTTGATAAAGCGTGAATTTAACTGAAAACCTCTTTCTCCATTTGTATTCCCTCTCAAATTCAATCTCCAAAATAGCCTCCTCAGGCTCGACTGCATGAGTTGAATGTTATAACATCCCGAATGTGGTTAACGTCCACCCGTAAATATTCATTTTGTATTTCTTGACCCGCAGACATTTGGCCATTCATTTTAAACAGATCAATGGCTGGAACACTTAGAGTACCTGGCGTGGAGGAATCCTATAAATTATACAGCTAGCGGAGCAATCTCTACGATTTCTTGGCAGCACAAATGACGACAGAGACAAGGTGTTCTCGGGACACGGTATTCTCTTTACACCTGGTTTGCTTGTAGATTTGGGGTTAGTCGGACCACCGTACCAATGAGCACACCGTGCTCACTGGTGCCTCCACAACAGTCTCACTTAGGGAAGAAGGGTTACCAAGGCCCAGTGCAGCCTGGAAGTGTTCATTTGTAACAGCCATAGAATTCAGAACTTCTGCATCGATTGTTTTATGATGACATCCAATTTTTTCCTAATCCATTGTAGTGCATCCTCGGTGCAAAGAGTTGCAAGATCTGCCCCGACATAACCGCGTGTATTCTTGCAGCCAAACTCCTTAATCGATCATATCTCATTCTAACAATTTCAAAAGCTTCAGAGCTCTGCAATGGATCAAATTCCTCATCACGTTCATCCTGATCAACTGCATCTGCATGGGAAATTCGTGTATCCATGTGCGGTGGCATCCTAGGCCGAAACCTATTGTGCCATGCACTGATGAGAAAAACGTAGAAGAAAACTGTTGGTACAATGAGTCGATTCCCCGAGAAAAATAACCCACACTCTTTGCCAATTCTCATCCATGAAGATCCTGATTTTGGTAGCTGCTTTCTGAATTACATTTTCCTTCTTTGGTCCAAAACTTTGGCTCACAACTTGGTTGGTGCAACTTAGAGCTTGACTGTAAATCATGTAAGTGTTCACCATCACACAAAAACAATAGTACCAATAACAGATGGCAGCATCACGGACAAAGGTACCTTATCAATTCCCTTCGTCACTTTGAGCCATTGAGGAAGAATGGAATATAGTATCACCAAACTCCACATGCCACCTAACATTTCTCCACACATATAATTGAAGGATTTTGTACCTCTGTTTGTGACAAGTGCTGCTGCAGTCACTGTGGCAACCGAGAACATCATGACGATCATTACCAGAGACATGAAAATAGGCGATGCAGTTATTTCATAGGGTCTTGCATTATCTGTTTCTGAACTCTTGGGTGTGACTGAAAACCCTGTTTCTAACAATCCAATAGATATGAAGAATGATTCCATATTGCCCAATAGGAAACAAGATGCGTTTGATATCCACCAACACCGCTCGTCATTCCACCACATAAAGAATACAAAGCAATATCTCTGGATTCCAACTCGTCTTGAGTATATATTTAAAACTTAGGAAGCTATAAATTTATCCAACAAATATTCCTTCCTTGTTCAGTCATTTAGTATGGATATCAAGAATATTCACAAGCATGACAGAGCAATGCATAATCACATTTTCAACAGTGAGAACTTCCACCCATCAAAGTTCAATATGCGAGTAAGGTTGTTGTAAGACTATCCCCTCCAACTGGTATGATAGAAAGGTAGGAGGTGTCTTTTATGCCGAAAGGATGCTCTTTGTACGTAATTTAATAAGCACTAAAAATGGTTAAAATACAAACTGCCTGGTGTTCGGTGGATAATTGAAAATTTTGAGCGAAAGAGCCTCAGCTGAATTGGCAATTTTCAATATATGTTACAACAGTCTCCGTCGCCACTCATGAATGTGATCGGATATATGAGTGGCTTTGTTTTGTTTCAAAGAACTCAAAATCTCGGTCCCCATTTCATAACGGATCGGTAACTGGTAGTGGGTGAGGAAAGCTATAGCTAGGGTGTTGAAGTTAGTGAAAAACCCTCGTGGTAATTCTATATACCACTTTGCAGCAGAACCTGTGAGGGTCCATTGAAAAAGACGTAAATTAATAGAGTCATCCATCAATGAGTTGGATGAACACCAGAGGTGAAAATTCATGACGTGATTGTTTAAGTCCCCTCCCGCTTTTCCATCGAATTTAGGGATGTCTGATGGTAGCTTGGCTGGTATAGCAGGCCATTGGGGAGAGTGACGAATTAGATCATTTAAAATCCTTGACAATTTCGAGAGATCCAAAGTGGCCAAGAAGGGTAACTGTCGATTCACATGCGGGTACTGGTGGGTTTGGGGAGGAAGCCCTGTCGGCACACCAGTAGGACCATAAGAAGTCTACATATAATGTGAAGACCCAGGTAGATTCGGTGGTGGTTGTAGAGGATAGTAGCTGATGGGATTGTATCCTGGAATAGGGACGTGAGTTTGAGCATTCGAGCCCCAAATAGGATTGGACGTACCTGGATATGGTTGACCTATATTAGGGGGTATAACGGATGTAGCTGGAAGCTTTTACCCCCCAGTCGATTGAGGAGTATGTTGTATCAGATGATTCCAATACTAGGCCAGGGATGGAGGTATGTTTTTTCCATAATGTGGGGTTTGTCCTCCAATCAGGGGTTGTGTTCCAATTGGGGGAAGTTTTCCAATTAGGGATTGACTTCCAATTGGGATTTGCATTCCAATAGGAATTTTCCCGCCAATGGGGGGTTGAGTCAAAACTCCTTGGTGAAATTTTCCACCAATGGGAATTTGATAATTTGGTGTGAATGACAAAATAATGCCACTAGGATTAATACTGCCAGTGGAGGACGAAAAAGGTCCTCCAAAAGGGGGTTGAGGAAGTGTCGGAATGAAACTGGGAAGAGAGTGCCCAGAAGAAGAGGGACCACCAGGAGAGTCAGATGGGGTTTGCGTAGGAGTGGGAATGGAAGCATTCAACGCACGGTATCCGGGTGGTAGTGTCGGGGTGTCGTTGCACATACGCGGTGTGTCGATGGGGGCTTGGCTAACCGTGGTAATTCTGGTGTGAATACTCATAGTATCTTTTGTTGGTCACTATAATTGCTTAATTAAATTCAAACAACCAAGTGAAACATAAATTATCAACCCAGGGAAGTCTTTTGTTTCAAAGATAGCCACGCACTATATATGCTCAATTCCAAAAGCATTTAGTGTTGTAGTAAAGAAATCATCC
>JASDQU010107745.1:0-19157 GCA_032191745.1 Picea mariana | reverse complement strand
GGTTAAGACCAAAAATAATGTAAAGTGTTATGCAAAACATATTAAGCATATAATAATGAGAAAGGACGTTGTATACCTTGGAATGATCAGGTGAGGTGATAATGTGAGTCTAAATACTAGTGATGAAGGGTATAATAATGACAAAAGGTATAGGCAAAAAGGTGCATAGCGTGGTCCTAACATCTTTGTGATGGGCCATTTCTATAGGGATGGTCAAGATGTGGTCAGATCGCAGGGTGCCCATACCAACAAAATAATAGGCTGTAGTAAAAGTATTGTGTCTGGGTTAGAGGTTTCAGAAATCACAGGCGAGACGATGGTTTCAACGCTTGATCCTGCACAAAAAAGGTCCCGTATAAAAACACCCGTAAACCAAAAAGGATCTTGGCCTTCTATTCCTGGAAAGGGTCCAACCGGTGATCTAGAAGACACAACAACTAAGTCTCCGGAAGAATTCAGTCGCATAAACTGTCGCTCAGAATTGGGGTGAAGTCAAAAGTCCTCTCGAGTATTGGTAATTTGGAAATGTTCTAGAGAGTCATTTCATTCCACTTGTGGCGTGGTAACGTCTTGGACTTCACTCTGCTGAGGAGAGCCCTCAGGTGATCTTGTAGGCAGGGGTTGAGAACATTCCATATGCTCTGGAGATAAACCTTTCATTCTACGTGAACGACGTGGAGAATATATTGTGAATGAGTTACAAACTCACAAATAAAATCGTATGGTTAACTTGGGTAGACAAACAGCACGCACTAGTAAACAAAATCTAGGAAACAATACCAAGCTAACAAGACCTTCTAATTCTGAAGTCACTAGTTGGTGATGAAATCCAACGTCGTAACAATGAGACGAGAAGGGGCTCGGCTAGGGTGGAAAAGTTATGCTGACGACCTACTTAACGGACTTACACCCTAGTGCAAGCTCCCACACATAATCGTGGGTATACCCTCCAAGGAGCCCGAGTGAGTTTGGCCAACGTCAATTCCAGGTACCGTGAAGACTTGCCCNGAAATCCTGGGGGGACAGTCGACAGTCCTATCTACACACAAGGGCAGGGTATCTAGCTTGAAATCAAGTCAAGAGGCTTCCACTCATCATTGTGGGTATACCTCCAAGTTACCCCCATAATACATGCAATCGCTACACCGATATCAACAAAGTAGGGTGAGTAACTCTGTCAATATCAATGCGACCTCGTGTTTGACCCTTGTGTGAGAAGGTCTTCCTAGGACAAAATGTTGCAAATGGAATTTAACACTCCTTAACACAAGATTCTATTGTGTGTTTTGTGCTTTGGAGAGTGTATGTCTCTACCTACTCCAAAGCGCTAGCCTAGCTAAATGTTGGTGTAATAGAGCCCTAGAAAAGAGTTACTAGTTAAATTTTACAATTGCGCAATGTTATTAAGGGTTGTTGTTACTCAAAGGAAGAGGAGATGAAATTGATGTTGTATGAGACTCTGGCCCAATAATGCATATATGGGAATGAAATATATCAATTTTCGTTCAATGAATCCTATGTACGGAAGGGAAAGAGAAGTTTTCTGGATCAATCTTGAACTATAATACACAATTTCCTTTAAAAGGCAATTGCAACGAATCACGCAATAATAACAATTCTCTATTGTTTCTTTTTCAATAATTTGAACTATTGATGTTCAATACTTTCGAAGACGAAAATGATTTTGAAAGAAAAACGTTTTTCACTTTTCAAAAAGACCTACACCATGATGGTGAAAGTGAAGAAAACCAAAAACTAACGAATCAAGCAATAAACAAAAATCCAAACCAATCTTTCAATGGAAACAAAAATGACAAGAAAACCAAACTAGTCTTTTCAATTGTGTGAGAAAAGTAATCTTGCAAATAATGGGCAAAAGAAAAAGACAAAGAATCTCAACTTTCAACCGATCATCGGTTCTTAACCAAACAAGCACTCAGATTCCAAAATCAGAGAGTATATCTTTGCCAAGAAAAGTCAAGAAATGAAAGTCAAGAAAAGATGGACAGGAAGAGCCTTTGATTTCCTAAGACTGATCATGCACAAAATCCAAAGACAAGAAAGCATCAATCAATGGTCCAAGAAGTTCTTTTCAGGCACCTATATTGATCTAGGTAGCTGAACATGCAAAATTCTTAAAGCCAAAATTTTGAAAAGAGGGTTCGCAAGCTAACAGTGTTACACAGTGCGAGAATGAGTCATTCTCGCAGGCTAGCTTTGAGCAGAGTCTAAGAACCTCACACTGGACCTAAAAGAAAAGTCAAAACTCAAATTATTCTTGCAAGCCACTGTGGGGGGCAGTGCGAGAATGTCTGAAACTAAGCAATTTTTTGGAAAAAGACAAAAAATTTGAAGGAGCTTCTAGACCTAGAGGGTCAATCAGGGTATCCTGAAGACTCAGAGATTGATATGAATGGAGAAAGGTAAGGCAAGAGAAAATGGCCAAGGAAAAACACTAAAAACCACAAAGAAAATGGGTTGTTTCCCCAGTTGAGTCACCGATTTTGTTATTGGACTAATCGGTAGGTGCAAACACTAACAGATCTCCCTAGATCCACCTAGATCTAGAACAAAATAGGACAGGACATGACTTTTTCCCTAAGTTATGACCATCGAATTAGCTAGTAGGGAGGAACAAGTAACATACCTTTGTATTGCTTCCTAGGGTCTCTGTTGCTCCCGCTTCGCTCCAGTGTTCTTGTGAGGTCAAGACCAAGACAACACAAACCAACCAAAGTGAAGATAGAAAAATATATTCAATCGTCAACTTATGTGTATGATCAAGGAATTACACAATAAAGTAAGAATGACTTTATGGGAAAAGGACATGCCACTATATCATATTAATCGAAAGTAGAAGATACAACCTAATCACCTTGATGTCGCAAGCTTCCTTTTGGTGGATCTTGGTTCCAACACACACACTTGCTCGATCCTTGTATGAATAAGATCCAGTTCCTCTTGATAGACTTTCTAGAGTCTCCAAGCTCATGTTCAAGCTAGGCTCTTCACACAATTCTTTCACCAATTCTCCAATTAATCTTGCTTAACCTTTCCCATGAGAATCACATCAATATATAGGAGAGGATGAGATGGTTACTTGGATAAGAATGATCCCACAATATCAGGGAAACCAGTAAAAAGATAACCATTCGAATTCCAACCCATCCTATAGAAGATTCCCTTCTAGAACCATCGAGACTTCATCTTTTTCCAAGCTTGAGAGCAAGTTTGAACCCTAGCTATGTAGCACAGTGCAAGAAGTTCGCACCCTAGCTGAAGGTATCCTGTGAGAATGGGTCATTCTCACACCCTAGGATATAAGGAACCTGCAAACTCTCTTCAAAAATATGTTTTCTGGGAAGAGATGAATGTCACTTTTCTTAGGAGAAGGTTCTTATTAGGAGCCTGAGTACACCATCATCAATACACCATCAAGATTGACCAAAATCATGGGTAACAACAACAGATTCAGATGCCAAAGGAAGCAGAGGCACCAACCTTCTACATGGCTTCATATCTACTCGATGTCGTATGCACTAGAAACATCTTCATCGGCATGAATCTCATCTAAAATGTTGCATAGCTCCCGGTCCATGTTTACTGCAACGTGCTATGGGAAAAGAGGTACAAAAAGTCTTGCTCCCTCATATATAATGAATTCATCACACGAATTTATTTCATTCTTTAAGAAAGAATACCTCAGACTATCGGTTGTGGCCAAGAAGATGATATCAAAGGTAGGCCACTGGTACTTGGATGAGTGCAACACCTACATCAGGGTGTTTGGGGACACCGAAGTGCCACATATCCTACTAGCTCATGTTCAAGACCGTCTTGTAGTAGCATAAATATTCTACCAAACCATCATGCAAGGCTACAATGCTACCCTGGTCAAGGACAAGAAGTGGAAATTCATACCTTATGGTTTCCATGTAGGTTTCTACTTACTGAAGGACACCACTCAAGCCAAAAAAGAAGGGTTGAGACAACTAGAGTTCATATTCCAGACAAGACAATTCCGCAAGCAGGATCCAAAGGGTCTAGTCTTGAAACATGCTTCAAAAGTGTCGTCATATTGGTCATATGCCCACGATAATTTTGAAGATGAAGTCTTCACAGAAAATGGGTAGGACTGGGACGAGGTGGTCGCAAGGATGGTCGACCAAAAAATGACTAGGTTTAGGGACATGAGCCTAGATGAATAGGCTATGACCATAGAGAAATCATCTCAAGAGGCCCTCAGAGCTAAGGAAAAAATGATAGCGGCAGAAGAAACAAAGGTTCCCCTGGTAGCTTTGGTGCAAGATAGAGGATTTTGTATGACATAGGATGGATAGGGAAGGGGGTTTCTCATGACATAACAAGCGTAGCAATTAATTGTTCAACTGCAAGGTGACCCAGAACTCATAGGAATGATAGGGGCCCCTGCCGACAACCTATATGAGAGTCAGGTAGGTCCAAGTGGCCCTGAGCTAATACAAATTGATGAAATCATCAAGTCAAATGACCATGAAGTTACAACACCACAAGATGGATCACCGAGGAATGTTTCAGCTCAACTAGAGATAGTAAGAACATAGGGGAGAGAAATTGCACCAAGCCCTCTCTGCAAATTGATAAACATCTATGACGATGAATGAAGTTGGGAGGTGTTGGCCCTTGAGCAGGTGTGTTGAGACTTGCAGAGCTAAGTGCAAGTCATCTGTAGTGATTTGTTCACCGACTGTGTAAGGCTTTGTGCCTGGATCTACTCAGGGAAGGAGGATCTGGAGAAGCGTGCGCAAATCTCCTGTCCTATGCAGAGTGGTTTTGTGGCTCTGTGCATGTAAGAATCTTGAAGAAGATAATAAAGAAGGAGAAGAGTTGGTGGACGTAGCCGCAGGCTGGGGGTGAAACACGTATAACATGTGTTGTGATTTCTTTGTGCATTATGTTTGTTATGTTATTGATGTGACTTATGCTTAGTGTTGTTATCTTTATGTATGATGCATCTAATATGGTATCTTAGTGCTTAATGATATTAATGAATGCTAGATCTAATATATTCTTATGTGCTAAGTGCTTGGATGTGATAGATCTTGATTTAATATTGTGCTACTCTATAATTAGGGTCTTATTTGCGATGTGAATGAAGGATAAATACTAATAAATGATCACTACTAAGTGGCTTGTTAGAGTATTGTAATCACGGGTCTGTGTCCCAGCTAGGTTGTAGACAATTGAGTCCTACAACCACCCCTGACTCTACCTCGGGTGAGACTTCATCTACTTCGCAGGTGTCATCGAAAGGGCCGATAGTTAAGGCTTTTTTGGTGCATTGTTGAAGCGTTGAACCCTGGGTCTGCCCTTGTGCCAACAAATGGTTCTGTTGCCAAGACCCGAAATTGTGATTGTTGGGAACTAAAGAAAAGATAAATCTTTATGCATAGATCTGTTTCCCTAGTGCGCAGTATTCTACTTGACTTGTGAAGCTCTGTGCTAAGAAATGAATTAGATCTGAATAAAAGAGGCAATATCTTAAATCTTTGTGCTCTCATAAAGGTAAGATAAGTGGAAATTTTTTCTTCGAAAGAATGGATCTAGGTATGTTTGATAGATTTGGTCCTAGTCTAAAAACTAGGGCATAGTTAGAAGAGAGAAGAAGATATGGAATGAATAGATCTGATAGTGAAAGATATGTTATTCCTATGCATAGAAAGAATCTTTGGACTAACAAATGGATGCAGGATCATAGAAAGAATTTTTTGCAGGTTCAGCACTGTGATACCAGTGCGCAGTACAGAAAAGCTTGGGGATCATTTAAGAGGAAGAGAGGATTAACTCTTTGTTACAGTTGAAGAAGACAGAGACATCTTTCTAAGGAATGACCTGGTAGAAACCCTATTTGTCTTTGTTGTAAAGATATGGATCATGAAGTTTTGGATTTCCCTAGAATGATTCTGAAGGTTGAAAAGATAGACAGGAGACAAGAAAACCCTGAGGAAGGCCAAGAGACTAAGAATATGATAAAGAACTAGAAAGAATAAGATGCTCTATTATTACAAATGAAAGGAACTTTGAATGATCACAAAGACACCAACTTATCAGATATCTTAAAATAAAAAGAGTGCATAGAAATAAGAATAGGAGACTTCGACATAGACTGTGTATTGGATGCAGAAACACAACTGAATATCATGACAGAAAGAACTTGTGAAATTTTGGGAAAGCCAGTTATGGTTCCTTCATTGCGAGGAATAGGATTGTTTAAAGAGAATATGATAGACCTATGTGGAAGACTTGCCAATGTACCTATGGTTTCTCAGGGAGCATCGACAGAAGAAGCATTCGAGGTCATTAAGTTTGTTGAGAACAATGCCCCATTAGCCAAGTGCAATTGAGGAATTAAGGTAATTATCCAAGTTCAGAATTAAGGTCATTTTCCAAGTGACCTTAAGGTCATTAAGATCATTTAGTGACCTTAATTTAATTAAGGTCATTGGCTAATGACCTTAATGACCTTAATGACAGAACTATTGGCCTTGAATGAGGAATTTGTAGTCCATCATCAGAAGAGCACACCCTACCATCCACAAGTGAATGGGACAGTTGAAGCATTCAACAAGATCTTGGAGATATCACTGATGAAGATTTGCAGTGTGAACAGGGATGACTGGGATTTAAGAGTACCAACAGTACTATGGGCCTATAGAAACACTTGCAAGAAGCTATCCATGCAGACTCCCTTTAAATTGGTTTACGGTCTCAAAGAAGTTGTCCAGATGGAATATTTGGTCCCAAGCTTAAGAATCGCCACCTTTACAGATATGGATGACACTGGAATTATTCAAGAGAGGCTTGTGCAGTTGGTTGAACTAGAAGAAGACAGATTTATTGCAGGATTTCATCAGTAGGTACAAAAGGAAAGAGAAAATGCCTACCATGACAGACACATCAAGAAGAAGGTATTTAAGCAAGGTGATTTGGTATCGGCATATGACAGTAAGTTCATGAAACATCTAGGAAAGTTCAGAACACATTGGCTTGGGCCATATGAGTTTGTCTATTTCATGGAAGGAGAAGTTGCGCAGCTGAAGACTTCAAATCGAGAATGGAAGGAAGGTTTGGTGAATGGGAGACAACTAAAATTGTACCATGACAACCAGCTACCTCACAGTTCTTAATAAAATCATGAGGAAAAGGGTCCAAGTACCAAGTGTATTTGAAACTATGTACCAGACACACAAAAGACAGTCTGCACAAGAAAGGGAGGGATAGAGCTGAAAGCACAGGCTACCTTGCGCAGCCTGAAGTCAAAGTAAAATAGACAATTCATATCTAAAGTGCCTCGGGATGAGTCAAAGGTGAGTGTTGGGGGCCTATTGGCCCTTGGGTATGGATTGAGGAAGAAACCGAAGAATGATGAAAAGGAAAGACAAATTATGAACTGCGTGGAAGACACAATGATCGATACTGGTTCGAAGTGAGAAGAAGAGTAGAAAAGATGGAAAAAAGTAAGAGAAATAAAGGCGTTGGATGAGGACATCGAGGATGAAAGATCATAAAGAAAGATGAATCGTGGACAACTCAGCAAGCAGAAAAAGACATTGTTGGATGCTTTGGAGCACTGCACAAGAAGGAAGGAAAGACAGGCTAACAAAGCCCTAAAAACGTGGGTCAAGTTGACCTAGGGTTTTGGTATCTAAGGTTTTGACACTTAGGTTTCGACCTAAAGTTGTTGATGAGTCATTGTAATGTATAAATAAGAACCTATATGAGGGAAGAGGGTCGGTGAAGAGTTCCAAGTGTGTTATTGTTATGAGTGATTATTATTGTAAAAGAGAGAAGTATTGAGCAGCGAGGGAAGTCAATGTTGTAAGATCTTCAGCTGGGTGCTCAAGGAAGGGAATCATAGAGAGAGAGAGGAAGAGAGAATATATGTTAGCTAAGATCATAGATAAGAACTGTATGTTTTCATCTTAATATATTATAAAGAACAATTCTATGGACGTAGCCTTAGGGAGAGGGTGAACCACGAATATATTTTTGTTTTGTGTGATTGATGTTGTGTTCTCTTGTTTGTAGATATATTGTTATTGCTTTATTGTGTTAGATAGTACAAATAGTAGTGCGAAGTATATCTAAGCTGGTAGTTGATATCTAGATGATGTTTTGTTATTGTCTTGGATCCACTTTGTATTCCTTTTGGTTGTAGACATCTATGTCCTACAACCCCCCATAGCTACTTCGGGTGGGACTACATATGCCCCACAGGTGTTTTCGAAAGGGCCGGTAGTTAGGGCTTGTTGGTGTGCTCTTGGAGCTGAACCCTGGGCATGCCCCTGTGCCAACACCCACGCAGGTCACAGGGTTCGTTGTTGACCTCGCAGGAAAATGCTTTGAATGGATACAAATGAATTGGGTGAGCTACCTTGTCAACCAGTTAGAACAAGACTGTCGTGAAGCTCAGGATTAGGGCTACGAGTTCCATTTCAGTTGGATGATGATCCTCATCACCTTCATTTCTTGGGAGATGCTGGAAGGTGTGACCTTCCTTGAAATTGAGCCATCTGAACCCTTAGCTGCGAAGCTCACCATGCTATGGTATTCGAGCAACATGGCTAAACAATGGCAGTCAAACGCAGTGTTCCACACCTATTACCTGTAGAGGGCTATTAAGTATTTCCCTCATATGACGTTGAACACCCTGCACAAGTTCAAGCCATTTGTGAGGTTTCGCATAGATAGATATTTTATTTATATCACTGCGGATGGAGATGAACACAAAGAAGAAATGCAGAGTTATTATAATCTCATAGAGGAGGACATAGAATAAATAACTAAGGAATTTCATGTAGATATCCTTATCCTAGTTTACCAGGCATAATTGTCTGACCCTGACCTAATAGGAAGTCCTGTGGCCACCCACGAAGAGTATGATGCACCCAGCAGTAGCAGAAGGAAGAGGTACAAGAGCTAAGAAGTGCATCAGAAGAGACTTCTTCAGATTCACCTGGAGGAGGAGGTGATGACGAAGTATATAAAGAAGAGGATAAAGGGGAAGAAGACAATTAGAAATAGGGTGAAGTAACACCACCTAGAGATCCACTTAAGGAGGCAGAGACATACAAGAAAAGAAAGGTTTCCCCAATGAAGCTTGCATCACAGAAGAAGTCAAAAGCTAGTAAGCCCAAGTTATAGACTGTACTCACAGTGGATGACATCGAACTCATCATCATCGCTGTGTCAAATACTTCAGAGGATATTTTACAGCGTAACGAAGAAAAACAAGAGACCATGTTTTACAGTATTGAAGCAGAACTGAAAGGGGTACAACAAGCCCTCTACTCCAGCTGCACAATATCTATTGTGCCACCACCATCAGAAGGAGAAGAGTTGGGAGATGAGCCTGCCTAGCTTCGCAGATTAGCAGACTCAACAGAATCCCACCTTCATCGTGTCCAGGAGGAAAAGGAACAGGCCATAGAGGCCCTGAAGCAAGGAAAAGAGGAATCCATAGAGAAACGTTGGGTTGCATAATAAGAAAAAGAAGACCTCCAAGAGAAGATCACAGAAGATAGAGCATAGATCCAAAAGGAGAAAGAACAGATACTCATGGAGAATATTGGAATTAAATAAGCAGTCACTAGAGCACTTCACTCTGTGATGGGATGAGAATAAATGGAAGAATACCTAGTGGAAATTCAAGTGGGGAAGCTTGTTGAAGCCATTAAAAGAATAGAAGAATTGGAATTACAGATAGTACCAAGAATTATGTAGGAAGTGTTAGTCCCTAAAGTTGCACTTGAATATGAGAGGGAAATTTAGGGCATCATCGATTTATTGCAAAGTGTTTTGAAGGCTTTTATGGTTTGGTTTTCTGAACAAGGTGGTTGAAAACTAGCTCAAGGTTATAAAATAAACAAGAAATTCAGAATAAGAACATAACATATCCCATTGACTGGTTAAAAGGTAGTCACATAGATGAATTAGACCAATAAGGAAAAGGAGAAAATGAATTTTTCAATTTGTCAACTTCACATAAATTCTTATTTCAAAATATCATAAAGAAACAAGAACATCAACTTGAAATCAAAAATTGAAAATAATCACCATAGCAAATTCTTTACTATATTAATTAATAATCAAGAAAACAAATGCATTGCAGTCTGAATAATGAACTCAAGCATGAAGAGACAAGAACAGATTAGAAAAGAGAGTCTAATCATCCATATGCATTTTCTATTAAGTGTCAAATAAAACAAAAATGTCTTACAAGGATTCACAAAATAGGTCCCCTGGATCTCCAATTTTTCCCCTTTTACTTCTCCTTCTACAAAGTTTATATAGAAACAATACATATTTATCAAGATCCAAAAGAAATGGATATGAAAGCCTCCTCAACTATACTTAGTTTCTTGTTTCAAATAATCAAGGAGAATATCAAATCTGATCTCCAAGTCAAATTGATGAGGTGGCTTGTCAACTGTTGTCCATGAGATATTTTAGGAAAATAAATCTGGAAAATTCCTGAAAAATAAGGTCCAACAATCTCTTTGTATCTCCCAAACAGTGATAGTTGTGTAGAAACTGAGAGAGGTTTTTGTGAAGGGTCTCGTTCCCAACAAAAACCTATTTTTGTTTCAAAACATTTATTTCCAGCTGTTCTGAAACCTCTCCCAAAATTACTGACTAAAACAGGAAATTATTTATTGTGAAATATCAAAAAAATAGGCCTCAAAGATCAATTTGAATCTCTTAAAATGTGATTTTTGTGTAAAACCTGAGAGATGTTTTTGTGAAGGGGCATGTTCCCAACAAAAACCTCTTTTTTTTTCCCACAAATTACTCTCCATATTTTCTGCAACCTCTCTTGAAGAAAAAGACTAAAACAAGTAAAAAACAGAGTATTTCCTGTAGCTTTATCAGAAAATTAAGCCTCAAAGATATATCTGAATATATTAAAATGTGATAGTTGTATATAAAATGAGAGAAGTTTTTGTGAAGGGGCAAGTTCCCAACAAAAACCTCTTTTTTTTTCAACAAATTCATCTCCATAGTTTCAGAAACTGCTTTTGAAGATAAGGACTAAAACAGGAAAAAACAAAGTATTCCCTGTATTTGATTTTTGTTTTTTCTTCTTTCTGTTGTGTTCATCTTTACTTTTTGAAATCATGTATCTTCTCTTTCTGTTTGGAATTCCATTTCTCCACCTGATATTTTTCTTTCTTTTATTGCTTTACCATTTTTTCCTTTGGCACTTTTCTCACTTGTCAATTTATGTTTATGCTTGACTGTGGGTTTAATTGGATTTACATTGTAATCTTCATCTGTATCTTCTTCCATTTTAATGTCAATATTAGGAAACATTTCTACATCAGGAAACGTTTCAATAACTACATCAAGTTTTGATCTCTTACCTTTGTTGGTGGTGGCCTTGTCTTGGTTTTCATCTACAGGAGTATCAACAGGAAATTGTTGAGTCTGTTTCTTTCTCTTACTGGTCCTTGTCACCCTTGTGTCGGAAATTTCCCTTTAAATAGGAGTTTCATCAATGGAATACTCTGTTTCAGTGTAACAACCCTTTTCCCTTTTCCTCTTTTCTATTTTCTAGGTTGTGGATCAGGATTTAGGGATTGGGCCAACCATCTCTAGGGTTGTTGTACTTCCCTCAGTGCAGACATGACCAGGGTCTTAATTAGGACTTGATGAAACAAGCTACTCTTTGTAGTGGCAGGGTGTGAATGCACCCTTTTTGACATCTTTGTCAAGCTTTTGAGTAAAAAGTGAGGCAGATTTAAAGGGTAGTCTCCGTTGCATTAACAACCTGATGTGGTATATATAAATCAATGAGAATTTGCCTTTGCAGGTGATATACCTATGGATAATGTTTAAATCAATGTGCCATTCTGGTTGGATCCAACTGTGAGGGACTCCCTTTCTCCAATTCAGGTTTTGCTTATATGGTAGAAAAAATTTATTGACAAAATCTATTACCACATGCTCCTTCTTCCACCAATGTTCTCCTCCAACTACCAATCTGCAAGATTTGGCAATGGACTGTTATGTCATCAGCATCAACAACTTTCCAATCTCCACTTCAAAACCATCAAAGTTCTGTGAAAATGCCATAGATAAATGTTCGTCATAACCATGGAAGGTGGTGAGGAATTTGAACTAGCTAGCGTCTTTAAACCTCTGTGCCATCTGCAGATATGCTTCAAGAAGCTCAGCGCCCTCGAGTTCCACTCTGAAAAATTTTCGACTTCTCTTAGGTGCCATATCGATAAGACGATGCTACAACTTGGCACTGTCGGAAGTTGAATTTACAACCTGTAACTGTTAACATATAGAAATTTCTTCGGAAAGACACCTGCGCTTATAATTCAACAAAATCAGAACAACGAGTGACAGGATCATATAATGATGTTTTGAAACTGACTGATTGAAATGGGTCTTTGCAAGGTACAGGATGATCCCATCATGTAACGATTTGAACTTTATAATTGATTCCAGAGATATCATGGGACACATGAGGATTATGGGTCCATGACTTATGTAATCATAACAAAATAGGGGTGGCTGGCATTTATCATGGCATGATGACATTTAGCGTTATTGGAATAATGTTATTCCAGTAGCACTATTAATGACCTGGAAGAAATTTGAATTTGTAGGATTCAAATAGGCAAACGATGTGACAAATCTTGTAAAACCAGGTCTTAAATCCTCAAACTTAAAGAAATTATTCAAAAAGATAAAATGTGAATCATAAAAAACTCAAAACAAAGATTAAAATCAAATCAAAGCAAACAATGAAGTGCAGGTAGGGAGGTTTTAGGATTAAATTTTCTCACTAAATCAAAAGAAAAATTAGAGACTAACACTGGCTCCTTCTGGGGGTGGAGTTTTGATGATAAACTCCAAGAATTGTAGACCAATTCCTTTACCTTGCTTCTGATTCATTGATTTCCTTCTCTGTCATCCTTTATTTACAACACAACTGTATAAAAATAAGTTTATTGGGTATATGGAGTCTTTAGTTGATCTCAAAAATAACAACCACAAAACTGCAAGTAGTCTTTCCATTGGGCTAGTGGATTCATCCATACTATTGCTAAAACTCCACAACTTATTCAAACTCTGAAGTAACAACATACTGCAGTAGACTAACAAACTGAAAAATAATCTACATGCTCGTATGACGCGCTTATTTTAAACACTACCTACTCTATCCAAATTCTTCCATTAGATCAGGTAAAATCATGCTTCCAGTGAAGCCATACAAGTATCTGACTAACTGATGAAACTCTTAATCTGGATATGACAAAAGAAGGAACCAATGAAATACAGAAATGCAATTCAAAAGGATAACAGAAGAACAATTTGACATTTGAATTACTCAAAGATTCCAAATAATCGGCAAAAGGATCATGAAAACCATAAAAAATACCTCTTCCTGATTTTTCAACTGAAGATCAAAAGGTCTATGCATATCTTCATTCTAATAATGGCTTCCAACTTCAGCTATTTGCAAATTTGAACATGACTACAAGCTTATTTCACTACTACTCAATTCTTGTTTGATGTCTTCTTTGTAAGTGATACCATTTTTCCATTCCTGAGATATTGAATTGAACTCTTCAATAATCCCAATCCCAACCTACTTAATATCTTCTGAAGATGGTGAACCATTAATATCAGATATTGGTTTGTTGACTTCCAGAAAAGAATCTATTACAGCTAATGAAGGAATAGGCTTAGTAAATTGTTCATAGAAATCATTTAGGTATCCATCACTGCCTTCCTCAAATTCTGAGCATAGTTGTCATATACAGGCAGACTTCTCCTTAAGTCAACAAAATTTTATGTGGGGATCTACTCTTCTCCATCTGAATACTCATCAAAGGTACGTTGATCTGAAAGGTTTCCTGATATATAAAATTCACAGACCTTTACTTCATGACCATAATGAAAGAATGAGTGCATATGTGCTTCTTGATCACCTTTGGAATTTTGACCATAAGATACATCCGAAACAAGACCAAATGTATCTATAACTACTGGTGATTCTTCCTCATCAACAATAAGGTCTTCAATAATAGTTTTTTCAGTTAACGATTGATCCTCAATCAGATTATCAACAACAAATTGTTCATGAGGATAAGCATTCGGATGATCATCAGAATCATTATGAGAACATTTAAAACTATATTCACAAATTACAGGGTGCAACCTTTCATGAGGTATATCGTGTATCATCTCTACTGTCTATTGAATATAAGATTGAAATTGTTCACAACAATTCTCAAAAAATGTATCAATGTAATAATACATTTAAATGCTTGATGAATATTGCATGGAATTCCCTCAAGGAAGATATGCTCGATGAAGGCAAGGACCGATACCACTGTCATGCATCGCCCTCCAATGAATACATAAACATTTTTATACGAACATCCTCGTGATGTAGATCTAGTTGATCTATGTATTCATGACACTTGACAAGGTGATCTGATGGATTATCCTCCTTTCTTTCTTTGAAACGTGGAAGGCAGTCCCCCCAAATATCTATAGTGGGAACAGTATTAGGGAAACTAATAATATCAACAAAATTGAATGGAGCAAACCTCGCAGCCACAATGGCTTTCATTCGATCATTTGATGCCATTCTGGATCTTCCCCAGTGCAGCCTTTTATGGATCATTGAACAGTGGAGTCTCCATGGTGAAAAATATGCATTCAATTATGTGCCTTCGTCTTGTTCACCATCAAGAAGCGGATCTGATCGTTGTTGTTCTTCCCGGGGAAGATGTCTTCATTCCTTCATCCCCGGCAATGGCGCCAAAAGATGTTAGTCCATAAACTTGCACTTGACTGTGAGAGGGAAAGTTAGGGCATCATCGATTTATTTCAAAGTGTTTTGAAGGTTTTTATGGTTTGTTTTTTTGAATAAGGTGGTTGAAAACTGGCTCAAGGTTATAACATAAACAAGAAATTCATAATAAGAATAGAACATATCCCATTGAGTGGTTAAAAGGTAGTCACATAGATGAACTAGACCAATAAGAAAAAGGAGAAAATGAATTTTTCAATTTGTCAACTTCACATGAATTCTTATTTCAAAATATCATAAAGAAACAACATCAACTTGAAATCAAAACTTGAAAATAATCACCACAACCAATTCTTTGTTGTATTAATTAATAATCAAGGAAACAAATGCATTGCAGTCTGAATAATGAACTCAAGAATGAAGAGAGAAGAACAGAGTAGAAAATAGATTCTAATCATCCATATGCCTTTGCTATTAAGTGTCAAATAGAACAAAAATGTCTTACAAGGATTCACAAAATAGGTCCCCTGGATCTCCAATTTTTTCCCTTTTACTTCTCCTTCTACAAAGTTTATATAGAAACGATACATAATTATCAAGATCCAAAAGAAATGGATCTGAAAACCTCCTCAGCTATATTTAGTTTCTTGTTTCAAATAATAAAGGAGAATATCAAATCTGATCTCCAAGTCGAATTGATGAGGTGGCTTGTCAATTGATGTCCATGAGATATTTTAGGAAAATAAATCTGGAAAATTCCTGAAAAATAGGGTCCGACAATCTCTTTGTATCTCCCAAATGGTGATAGTTGTGTAGAAACTGAGAGAGGTTTTTGTGAAGGGGCCTGTTCCCAACAAAAACCTATTTTTGTTTCAAAAATTTCATCTCCAGTTGTTCTGAAACCTCTCCCAAAATTACTGACTAAAACAGGAAATTATTTATTATGAAATATCAGAAAAATAGGCCTCAAAGATCAATTTGAATCTCTTAAAATGTGATTTTTGTGTAAAAACCGAGAGAGGTTTTTGTGAAGGGGCATAATCCCAACAAAAAAATCTTCTGGTTTCAACAAATTACTCTCCAGCTATTCTGCAACCTCTCTTGAAGAAAAAGACTAAAACAGGTAAAAAACAGAGTATTTCCTGTAGCTTTATAAGAAAATTAGGCAAAGATATATTTGAATGTCTTAAAATGTGATAGATGTATAAAACCTACGAGAATTTTTTTTTAAGGGGCATGTTCCCAACAAAAACCTCTTTTTTTTACAACAAATTCATCTCCATAGTTTCAGAAACTGCTTTTGAAGATGAGGACTAAAACAGGAAAAAACAGAGTATTTCATGTATTTGATTTCTATTTTTTCTTATTTCTATTCTGTTCATCTTTAATTTTTGAAATCCTGTATCTTCTCTCTCTGTTTTGAATTCCATTTCTCCACCTGATCTTTTTATTTCTTTTATTTCTTTACCATTTTTTCCTTTGTCACTTTTCTTACTTGTCAATTTATGTTATGCTTGACTGTGGGTTTAATTGGATTTACATTGCAATCTTCATCTGTATATTCTTCCATTTTAATGTCAATATCAGGAAACATTTATGCATGAGGAAACCTTTCAATATCTACATCAAGTTTTGATCTCTTACCTTTGTTGGTGGTGGCCTTGTCTTGGTTTTGATCTACAGGAGTATCAACAAGAAATTGTTGAGTCTGTTTCTTTCTCTTACTGGTCCTTGTCACCCTTGTGTCAAAAATTTCCCTTTTAATAGTAGTTTCATCAATGGAATACTTTGTTTTAGTGTAACAACCCTTTTCCCTTTTCCTCTTTTCTGTTTTCTAGGTTGTGGATCAGGATTTGGGGATTGGGCCAACCAGCTCCAGGGTTGTTGTAATTCCCTCAGAGAAGACATGACCAGGGTCTTAATTAGGACTTGATGAAACAAGCTACTCTTTGTAGTGGTAGGGTGTGACTGCACCCTTTTTGACATCTTTTTCAAGATTTTGAGTAAAAATTGAGGCATATTTAAAGGGTAGTCTCCATTTAGATGCATTAACAACCTGATGTGGTATATATAAATCACTGAGAATCTGCCTTCGCAGGTGATATACCTATGGATAGTGATTAAATCAGTGTGCCATTCTGGTCGGATCCAACTGTGAGGAACACCCTTTCTCCAATTCAGGTTTTGCTTATCTGGTAGAAAAAATTGATTGACAAACTCTGTGACCACATGCTCCTTCATCCACCAACATTGTCCTCCAACTACCAATCTGCAAGCTTTGGCAATGGATTGTTCTGTCATCAGCATCAACAACTTTCTGATCTCCACTTCGAAACCATCGAAGTTCTGTGAAAACGCCATAGATAAATGTTCTTCATAACCTTGGAAGGTGGTGAGGAATTCCAACCAACCAACATCTTTAAACCTCTGTGACATCTGCGGATATGCTTCAAGAAGCTCAGCGCCCTCGACTTCCACTCTGACAACTTTTCGACTTCTCTTAGATGCCATATCGATAAGATGATGCTGCAACTTGGCACTGTTGGAAGTTGAATTTACAACCTGTAACTGTTAACATATAAAAATTTATTCTGAAAGACACCTGCACTTATAATTCAACAAAATCAGAACAATGAGTGACAGGATCATATAATGATGTTTTGAAACTGACTGATTGAAATGGGTCTTTGCAAGGTACAGGATGATCCCATCATGTAACGATTTGAATTGTATAATTGATTCCAGAAATATCGTGGGACACATGAGGATTATCGGTCCATGACTTATGTAATCATAACAAAATTAGGGTGGCTAGCACTTATCATGGCATGATGACATTTAGTGCTACGGGAATAATGTTATTCCAGTAGCATTCTTAATGCCTTGGCAGAAATTTGAATTTGCAGGATTCAAATAGGCAAACGATGCGACAAATCTTGTAAAACCATGTCTTAAATCCTCAAACTTAAAGAAATTATTCAAAAAGATAAAATGTGAATCATAACAAACTCAAAACAAATATTAAAATCAAATCAAAGCAAACAATGAAGTGCAGGTAGGGAGGGTTTAGGATTAAATTTTCTCACTAAATCAAAAGAAAAATTAGAGACTAATAGGAAGTGCGAGATCTAAGAGAAGAAACTGTGAGGAGCTTAGTTGGGAAAATCAAAACATGAGACTTAGAATGAAAACAGCTCAGCAGTCGTAGTGCGCAAAATTACGAGTGCCTTGCAGAGGACCCTGAGCTCAGGACTCTAGAGTCATAGCTCCAAGAATAAAATAAGCAAGAAACCACAATGCAGACATAGTTGAAGCCTTTATCAAAGGTTGAGAGAATGCAAAGGTCCCAGGAATAGTGCACTTCTTAGAAATAGGTCCACACCATCCAGAGTAAAGTCATGGAAGTGACTCAAAGGCTCCAGCTAGTGCAGGATGAAGCTTGCACACTTTTTTGAGGAAATTGAAGGATAGGGTGCACAACTAGAGCAAGTAGTCACCATGGTGGAACAACGATTGGAAGGGCCAGTGGCCGAGAAATTTATTCAGGAGTTTGCAGAGTAGGAGGCTCTAGAGAAACAACAGGTCGAAGCAGCCTGAGCCAAGCTTGAGGCATTTGAGGTAGATTTGCCCAGATCAGAGTGAATTGGGACCAGTCGCAGGTGAGTGTTGGAGGCATGTTGGCCCTTGACCAGGTTTTGTGGAAATGTTGATAATGTTTAACTGATTTTGGGACTTCGATAGGCTGGTCAAAGGTAGAGCACAAGGCGAAGTGGAGATCGCAGGATCTCGGCCCCTTTTTAGGTATTTTTTGGTTTAGGGTTTATG
Source organism: Picea mariana (assembly GCA_032191745.1). Lineage (NCBI taxonomy): Eukaryota > Viridiplantae > Streptophyta > Pinopsida > Pinales > Pinaceae > Picea > Picea mariana. The sequence goes on along the minus strand of JASDQU010107745.1, from coordinate 514 downwards.
TAAAGGGTATGGGATGTCGGCACATGGTTTTTACCCATGATTAGGCCCATTTTGTAATATATAAATAATTATCTAGGTGATGTAAGAGTAACAAGACCTGGTAGGCCGATGGATTGGCACTATGCTAAGTGCAAGTGATTGTAAGAGGCTTTGTGCATACTGTGTGTTGAGACCTACAAAGCTAAGTGCAAGTCATATGTAGTGCTTTGTGCATCGACTGTGTAAGGCTATCTACCTGGATCTACTCGGGGAAGGAGGATCTAGAAAAGTGCACGCAGATCTCGTATCCTATGTATAGTGGTTTTGCGGCTTTGTGCATGTAAGAAGATTGAAGAAGATAATAAAAAAGGAGAAGAGTTGGTGGATGTAGCCCCAAGATGGTGGTGAACCACATATATCCTATGTTGTGTGTAATGATCCCAAGCCAAATTCTTTCTTGGAATCACTAACTACTACTAATTTATTGAGTTTTTAAGTGTATACAAGATTCATCAACACATGGAGATCACAATAT
>JASDQU010107743.1:243771-262447 GCA_032191745.1 Picea mariana | reverse complement strand
TTCTACTAAATTGGTGGTTTTAGGTTGACCACAAACTCATCTGGTGGTTTCAGGATGACCACAAACCAATCTGGTGGTTTTGGGATGACCACAAATCGAATGTCTAGCAGAAGCTGATTTCTTCTACTAAATGGCATGGTTTTAAGTTGACCATAAACTAATGAGAGCTCAAGGTTCAAAAATATGTAAATGTAACAAGCATAAATTCATGTCTTCTTCTCAATTGGTGGTTTTAAGCTGACCACAAACCATATCAACAACAATATGTTCAGGAACAAGACTGCATACCAAGAACTAGGTTGCATACTTGATCATCTATTCATAGGCTCTAAATCAAACTTGGAACCTGACTCAATTAGATTTCCCCCCTGTCAGGGACAAGTGGTTCCAATTCCCTTGACTGTCATTCGCAAGTATGGCCAAGAAGAGATCCAACATATCAAATTGTCTTCCGGCGGATTCTGAGGACTCGATCTTCAACTCAGAAGACTACATCAACTAGGTCCCTATCATACCCTAAATCATCAAATTTTGAAAAACATTCATGTCCATCAACTGTAGAAATATCTCCAATCAAGTACGACTATACTTGTGTATAAATCCGACGATAAGTCTGCTGCAGTAAATTGACTTCCAAATGCCAACGCCAATTCCCTAACCATTCAAAATGAATTTGTTTTCACGTGCGCTTTTGACACCTTACTGAGGGGTGATTTTTCTTCCCACAAAATTTGCATGGGTGAAGATCAAAACAGTTTGACTTATCATGGCCAAACCGATGACAGTGTTTGCACTGTACGGGTTCTTTATCTAACCGATTAGCAACATCATCATCAGCTATATCTTGTACTTGTTCCTTACCAATATCCAAAAGCTCTGTCATCTTATCATCATTCAAAAAACCTCCACTCATAAAGCAAATAGGTTTGCTATAATTAGGAAAATGAAAAAGGTTGTCAGCATCATGTACATATCCTAGTCCATATCAATTTCGTTTAAATCGTAATTCTTCCCATGGTTGAACAATACATTTATCCGCAACTTTTTCTGACATAGGGACTTCATCTAACTGATCTTCATGTTTTTCATAACTAGTTAACTGAGCATCTTCATTCTCATCCTTGATATAATTAAAATCACATTGTTGGTGTCGAAGCAAACTTAACTCATCAGACAACAAGTTGTTTTGATGTTTGAACATATCAATCTTCTTGTGCGTTACTTGTAAACAAGTAATCACTGTACTGAGGGTGCACTTGTTTATTGCAATTGTAGATTCCGTAGTTGAGTTAATTAATGTGTGCAATATTGTAAATAGTTCTTCAATTCTTGCCATTATGCATAATATGGAAGAGAGATGCTTGTATGTTGATGCCATGAAATTTAATTATGTATCGTGTTGTGCATGCCAAGAGCGATCGTTCGATGCATAGATGTGCCAAAAACTACAGGATAACCAATGACTCATACAAAGATCCTAAGACTCACACAAAGATCCTAAGAGAGACCCCCTTCTTCAATTTCGGGTAGGTCAAAGACACCTTATAACTTCCAAAAACTCCTTATAACACATTTACAAACACTCTTTAACACCCTTATAACTTCAAGTACATTTAACTATAATAATGGAGAAAACTCCTCCATACAAAACCTTATAACTCCTTAAATCCACATCAAAATCTTCCTTTAAGTTCTATTGCATAAAGAATGCACCTTATAACTCCTTGAGTTGTCCTTGAAATAATTTTTTTTTTTTCATAAAATAAACTTAATAAAATCCACTTATTACTCCAAGAGTTTTTTTTTTTTTTTTTTTTAAAACATTTTGCATAAATCTATAACCTTCGTAAAGCAATATTTTATGCAAGCAACAACTATTTTGGAGACAATCCAAGGCCCCTTCCTCTCAACGATGGCTTAAATATTCAAGTGATCCTATGAGTGATTTGACATTTCTCTTTCTTTGAAAAATAAAAAACTTTTCTTGGCTAATAATAAAAACTTTTCTTGGCTAATAATAAAAACTTTTAAAATAATGCAGTTATACCACTATACGAGAGGCTACTCTTTAGTTGGATTATTTTCAATATGGTTTGCACCATAGCCAACAACAATAGAATAGTTTCCACCACTAGACCTATAATTTTCCATGGTAATGAGAAATGCTGCTCCTTAGCATTTGTGCAGCCGATTAACCTTTCGTTGTGCCCCACATTCGGTGCACGCTCTTCGCCTTCACAAAACCCTCGGCTCTTTCTACATTATTTACTGCGCTTGGCACGGTTTTCTCTCTGCAATGCCATTTTTCATAGGTTCTTGGATGGTACACAGAACCAAACCCACTTTCCTCGGTTGCATCTAACACTCTCAGAAAATGATGGAGTTATTCCCTTTCTCAGAACCGAACACATCGACTTGTCTTTTACTGCTCGCTCCTTGCACACAGGACGATCTTTTTTTCAACGTTCTTCACTGGGCTTACGCGTGATTCTTCTGGTAAACAGTTTGTACCAGGTAATGATGACAGTTGCGGGATTCTCACGTTTCTCTCATATTCACGCTTCATCCATTTACAATCTCCATTCACAATCCCACGGTCGCTAAGATCATAGATGTGCTCTTTGCTGGAAGCATTAAACAAAGAAAGAAACAAATACAACAACATAAATAACTGGCCACATTCGGTCTAGGAGCCTCTAATTAATTTTGTCCTACGGGAAATCCACCCAGGTGGGGCTATTTTCCCTCATATGTGTTTTTTTGCAAGAGGACTTCCGGGGTTACCAGCTAGGCAATGACGGAATCATAACTCAAGTACGGGCAGATCAAAATCAACTATATGCTCTATCAGGTTCATAAGATCAATATCATCTAATACACTATCATAAACTATCAGGCCTCTAAGATTATCAACATGTGCTCTGATACCACTGTTAGATTCATAATGAAAAAAATAGCAGAAACATAATGTAAATAACTGAAGCAATCAGGAAACTATGAAGAACATAGATAAATAAACAAAGGCAGAAAAGGCATACTCTATTCATCAATGCTTCTGTAAATCATCATGTACATAGATGTACATATATAATACAAAAGACCATAATTGTCATGTAACTGAATAACAATTAGGTTAACTTAACTATCTAACTAACTTATGATTAGTGTTTTAACAGTACCTATCAAATATTTGAGAATCCACTTTACTTCCTCCCAATGTTATTTACCTGGATTGTTCATATACCTACTCACAAATCCCACTACATGTGCAATATCTGGTCTTGTGCACACCATCGCATACATCAAGCTGCCAACTGCTGATGAATAAGGGACCTTGGACATGTATTCTATCTTTTCTTGTGTCTTGGGACACATTTACTTCGTTAATTTGAAATGGCTGGAAAAATGTGTACTAACTGGATTGACATTCTGCATTCTAAACCTCTCCAACACCTTCTCTATGTATTCTCCCTGAGACAATGTCAATTTGTGATTTTTCTTGTCTCTTGTTATTCTCATACCAAGGATTTTATTTGCAACAACCAATCCTTCATTGCAAATGAATTAACTAATTTCATTTTGAGCACATTTATATCCTACATGTTAGACCATGCAACAAGAATTTCATCTACATACAATAACAAGATAATATAACTTCCATTTTTTAGCCTCTTAAAATAAAAAAAATGATCCTAATGCCATCTACTATAACCTTGTTATATCATAAACCTGTCAAACTTCAAATAAAGGTCAAAGAAGTCAAATTAATTCTAGAAGCTCCTAGAAGAAGTTGACTAGTCAAGTGGGTGAAAATAGGAGTTAGTCATGGGTTAAGTTGTTGCAATACGAAAATAATTAAAAATAATTTAGTTGCAACTAGAAGTGGAGAATTTACCATTTGTAGCAAAGTAATTTAGAAGTGGACAAGTGGTTATAAGTGGTTTATCCCTAAAAGAGGGAAACTAGGTTAAGTTGGTTAGAAGATAACCCCTTGAGGAAGCTACATGGAAGTATAAATAAGAGAGAAAGACTCTCCCATTAGAACCTATTGAATCTCATTGAATATCTATTTTGTGAAAGGTTATTTTGGCAGGTATTATTGATAGATCAAATTTGCAGTAGAAAAGTGTAGCAGAAAAATCGCGGCAGGAAAATTGCGACAGAAAAAGTGCAACAAAAAAATTGTGACAACAAATTTGTGGTAGAAAAATCACGGCAATAGAATTACGACAACATAATCACGACAACAGAACCAGAACAATAACATGGTTGGGGTCTATTTATGAGAGATATGGAACATCTTGCTTGAGGTTGTTGTGACATGTTATTTGTACAGGTTTAGTGCATGGTTGATGCACTTGTTGATGGTACATGTTGATGCATGGTTGATGCATGGTACATGTTGGTTTACGTTATTAGTACAATTTGTTTGGTGCAGGTTGATTGGTACATGTTGTTACAGGTTATTGGTACAGGTTGACAGTGACAGGTTGATAGTGGTAGTGGTTGATTCAGTGACACTGACAAGTTGTCTACATTTGGCATTTATATTTCAGGGCGGTTGGACAGATCAAGGATATGTGGTTGTAGCCGGAGAACATAGGGGGTTGTAGCCTCCTTCTGATTGTAGCCAGAGAATTGGGGAGTTGGAGCTTTCCTCAGGTTATAGCCTGAGAAACTAGGGGATTGGAGCCTGCTTCCAACTGTAGCTGGAGAATTGGAAGTTGGTGCTTCCTTGAATGTAATTCTTTACATATAAGAAAAACATTTTGTGGTTTTCTCCCGCATTGGGTTTCCATGTAAATATTGGTGTATTGTGCATTATGTGGATGTGTTTGTTATTGTTTATTATGCACTGATGAATGTTAATGCTTATGATATAATAAGGTATTGATGATGAACATATGAACATGGTTGAATATGTAAAAGAATATAATTGTGGTTTAAAGGATTAATAATTGGTATAATTGTTCATTATTGATTCACCCCTCCCTCTCAGTAATCCAACATAACCAACCACTCTTACAAACCTTAACTTGTCTTGAAGGAAGTATTCCAGTTATCTTATTATTTGACTCATACATGGTGATATCCTGATTTCAAATCCATCTTAGTGAAGTACTTGACATGTTGTAGCTGGTCCATCAAATCATCAATTCTAGGCAGAGGGTATCGATTCTTCAGTGCAATCTTGTTCAATGCCTTTGATGGGTAAACTATATGTACTAATTTACCTCAATTAAATTGTCAACCTGAGGTAAGTAAAATTAGAGTTGTGACACAGTATGAGTCAAGGAAGAAAGAAAATCTAATTGAAAGATTAGCTAGCCAAGGAGATGGTTTACCCTAGAGATCGACACTCTTTTCAATTTACAATTCTACTTTAAAATATGACTTTTAAATATCTATTTAAATAACATATTCTATGTTAATTATACAAAACAACCTTTAACTAATGAGCTTTAAGCAATCTAGGACTGTGAACTATTTAATCTAAGTAGTTTTAAACAATCTAGGACTTGAACTATTTAATCTATCTCTGAATAAGAAAATAACAAATAATCTATCTCTGAACTATTTAATGTATCTATTTAATCCATCTCTGAATGAAAAAGCAATATATGAATAAGCAAACAATCTGTCAAAATTATCTTTACAAGTGAACTCTATTCTTAAAGAAAAAACTCACAATTATTTCTATCTTGCAGAGAATAAACACTAATCTACCTAACCGGAAGCAAGAAAAGCAAAAACTCACAATTATTTCTACCGTGCAGAGAATAAACACTAATCTACCTAACTGAAAGCAAGAGTGTTGTGACAATATTCAAATGTGATGATTGTGTCTACAGTGGTGAATTACATCATGATGGCATCTAACCACTAATGACAATTCAAGTGGAATTAATTTAATGCTAACTTCTACAGAGAAATGCAAAGTATGGATAAGGCAGTCTATAGAAATTTTTTCCATCATAAAAGAAACGTTAGATGTTCTTGTAATCCATGTGATCTACAAATATTGTGCATAAGAGATTCAACATCAATCATTTTCTCTATCACACTAATACTGGAAAATACTCTGTTCAGAATCAATAATTCAAGCAAACCTACAAACTCATAACTAGTACTAATTAAAAATCATAATTCAAATTCATAACTAGAATCTCATTGAAAATCAAAACTCAAAATCAACTTCTATCTTATCATGTTGATGCTAGAAACATGGTTAAAAAATTATTCACACCTATAGAGAGTATTTGAAAATTACAACTTAATAAATGAACACTGTCCAAATAGATACTTTGCAAAGTGGTTTACAACTTTATGAAACATAGAGGAAATGATCCAGATGGACATTGGTGGCCACCCACCTATTCCAACTGGCTCCTCATGTCTGTTTTTGATTCAACACACCTTTCTGTACTTCTTGATAATTGTGAGTTCTACACTTCTTGGGATGTCTAAAGCCTCACACACTCTCCAGGTGGATATGGGTGGCCTCTCGCCTAATCCAGCTGGCTTTTTTTGTATGTTTTCATGTCAACACATCTTGCTGTACTTACAGGGCTGTTTTGGGGCCTAGAATGTTTTTTTTACTCTCCATAGTAATACTGTGGACAGATTCAGAGTCTGACAACGTAATGTGTATTTATCTGAAATACCTTTCCAACGGGTTATCATGTGCCTAAAACGAAGGTCGTATGCAAAATTTATGACCCTAGGAAGTCGAGGTACCAAATTACACCAACTTACCCATAGGGCCCACATGACTTTTGGCATTTCACCTTCTAGGGTTAGGTTTTTGGATGTCTATGTTTTGGCATTCATGAGTAATATGAAAAGGGCCTCTAGAGACTCATTGTAATCCATTCTACTTAGACGAATGCACGTAGCAGGCATATCTCTTCTCAAAGATAACTACCACCATTCGAACAAGTTTCAGTTATGTAGTTTTACAGTTCCAACCTATTTCATTATTTAAAAGAAGATATTGTTCACTAGATATTTATGTTATTCTTCCTATATTTGTGTTTATGATATTCAGTATGTTAATTAGTTCATTCTGCTCCTAAATCCGGATCAGTGGTATCAGAGTGGTCTGCTCTTCATTTATTTTTCTTCGTGCATGTCCCTGACAAGATCTGGGTATAAGAAGTTGGGACTCAAACCAATCGATCCATTACTAGATCGGTTGTGCCGAACCCGACAACAACCCATGGGAGACAAAAAGAAAGATGATGGAGCAGGAGATCCTATTAAAATGTTTCTCAAGGAATCCCTCATGTGGCAAAGGAATGAAATGATGGACAACTTCGCATAGATCCTTCGATGGTTGCCCACAGGAGAAGCATATTCATCAAGCGGCCATGAAACCCCCTTCAAGGTACAAGTAAATTTTGATATTCCATTATTTGAATGACTAATAGATGCAGATGTTGTAGATAAATGGTTGAATCTGCTCGAAGGATATTTTTCGGTCCACAATTTTTCCGATAGGGAGAATATCACTTTTGCACTCCTCAAGGCCATTCCCCGTGTTAAATACTAGTGGGATACTTACTCTGAGAAAAGGGCCGTGGAGGAATTTACAATTTTTGTGGTGGCCCCTACATGGGATTCCTTCCGGGACACCAATAAAGAAAAGTACTACCCTTTTGGAAGCTACGAGGACCAGTACACCAGATGGACCACCCTACGTCAAAAAAGGGACTAGACAGTACCAGAATTCACCAATATTTTCCATACCCTACGCACCATATTTGGTATCAAATATTTTGAGCATCATCTAATGCTCAAATACCGCGGTTGTTTGCATAGATATATTCAAAAAGAAATGGATTTTCTGGACATCGCCTCATTGGGTAGGGATTATAGATAAGCTATCAAGATCGAGTAGAAATTTAAGTAGAAATGATGATAGTTTGGATCTGCAAACCCCTCATAGCTGAAGCAGGGCAAAGGAAACCCCAACCCAACAACAAGGGACCAAGTCGAGATGGCCACCCTTAGGAAAATTTGTACAAACCACAACACAAGAAGGGAAACGAGAAGATGAAGGACACGAGAAAATGGTGTGAGTACCATAAAATTCCTTGGCACAAAATTGACGAATGACGCTCCAAGAAGTCCCTCGTGGTCGAGCTGAAGGCTTTCGAGTCAGAGGTTGATTCTGATTCTGAGTCAAATATTGAAGGAGGGAAGCAGATTATCGATGTTGAACCCAGTGCCACGGTCGCTACCACCAAATTCCAGCCAACTAAACCAGAATAACCAGAGGAAGGGGAATGCCTCTTTCACTTTCAAATGTGGGTCAAGGGGGCTCCAATTGTTTTCATTGTCCACAAATGTAGTCATAAGAACCTGATTTCAGTAGAGGTCATCAAGTGGCTGGACCTGCCAATGACGCCACACCCGCAAACCTACACCATTGGCTGGCTTTGTCAAAGAAGAGATCTCCATTTCATCCAACAATGTCGTCTACCCTACGACATCAATCCTTTCAAATATGAGGTACTGTGTGATATTTATCCTTTTGAAGTTTGTGATGTTATTTTAGGAAAACCATATTTGTGGAAGTGTCATGATGTGTATGCGTCTAGACCCCATAGTGTTATTATTACTTTGGGTAGACAATTGTACATGATCCCAAAGGTGGCATCGCCTACTGCTATTTATTTAATCTATGCTAAGCAATGCAATAAGGTCATTTCACAGACCGAGAAGTTTGTCTTCTTTATGATCTGTGCTCATAGTAAGAAAAAGGTTGCCGCCACATCTGTGGCCTCTACACAATGCTTCTCTTTGCAACATAATCAAGTGGATGGGATTATGGAATAATAAAGAGACATCTTTGCCTCACCTACATGGGTATTGACACACTTCCAAGTCAAGCATCCAATTGATCTAACCCCCGATGCACCTCTACCTAATGGACCAATCTATTGGTGATCGCTGATGGAGAATGAAAAAATCAAGCATCAGATCCAAGAGCTTCTTCAAAAGGGGTACATCCGGCCCATCTCCTCCCCTTGTGGAAGCCCGATTGTACTAGTACAAAAGAAGGACGAGACTTGGTGACTCTACATTGATCACAAATCCTTAAACAAAATCACGGTCAAGAACCTCTACCCATCCCCAGGATTGATGACCTTCTTGACCAACTCAAGGGTGCAAATTTCTTTAGCAATATCGACCTAAAGTCTGGCTATCACTAGGTTCCCATCGAAACAACTGTTGTCTGGAAGACAACCTTCAAGTCTAAAGAAGGTCTCTATGAATGGCTAGTCATGCCCTTTGGATGAACAAATGCACCAACCACTTACATGAGGTTGATGGATGATGTGTTGGGACCCTTCACCAACTCCTTTGTGATCGTATATTTGGATGACATCCTCATCTTCAGTAGAACGTGGGAAGAGCACATGCAACATATTCAATAGGTTTTGAGCACTCTGCAACAACACAAGCTTTATGCCAAATTGGAAAAATTATCTTTCGACATGAACAGGATCCAGTACCTAGGATAAATGGTTGATTAGAATGGGGTACATGTTGATCCAGCTAAGATCCAAGTCATCCGTGACTGGCCAATCCCGACCACACTAACCGATCTTCGAAGCTTCTTGGGACTAGCCAATTTCTACCGATGGTTCATGTTGGGATTCTTCCATATTACTTGTGCCCTCAGCCAGGTGATCAAGGGTGGTGGTAGGGCCAATTTCGTGTGGGGGAAGGAGAAACAATGAGCATTCAATGATCTGAAACATTGATTATGCTCAACTCCAATACTCTCCTTACTCGATCTGCAACAATCGTTCAAGATTGAGAATGATGCATTAGATTGTGCTGTGGGCACAATTCTCACTTATCACATGCATCCCGTGGAATACCATAGTGAGAAACTCTCTGATATTGTCCATAAATACCCCAACTATGACAAGGAAATTTATTCCAATGTTCAAGCCTGCCGTCAATGGAAACATTACATTTTGGGGAAAGAGATGATCATACACATTGATCAAAAGCCTCTATAGTTCATACAGACACAGGGGAAATTGCAGAATGACTTCCATCAGAAGTGGTCCACCTACCTGCAATAGTTCATCTCAACATCAAGTATAAGATAGGTATCTCCAATCGTGTTGTTGACTTCCTCTGTCAACCTCCTATGGCTGCACTCATCATTGTGCTCCATTCCTGTGGATATGAAACATCGGAGTGGCCCCAACTTTACCATCAAGATCTGGAATTTGCCACCACATATCATCTCTTGGGTACAGGCGCCACTGTCATTGATTTTCACATTCAAGACAAACTCTTATGCCACCTGGGACATCTTTGTGTTCCTACAAGCGAGCATGCAAAGATGATTTGGGAAGCCCACTACAGTTAGGTGGAAGGACATTTTTGCATAGAGAAAACTGTGGCCATTCTTCAAAAACATTTTTATTATTCAAAACTTCGACAGGGCATCAACAAGTATATCATATCTTGCACTGCCTCTGCCATTTCCAATTTAGCCATCAAGAGGCAAGGCTTATAATCCCTCTTCCTATTCCCTAGAAGCCGTGGGAATCCATCTCCATGGATTACATGTCTGGTTTTTCATCCACCAAGCATGTAAATGACTTTGTATTTGTGGTCTTTGATTAGTTTTCAAAGATGGCCATCCTCACAGCTTGTAAGAAGATGTCATAGCGACAGATACTGACAAGATCTTCTTCGAACAATTTTGGGTCCACTTTGGGATACCATAGACCATCATCTTCGACTGAGATAGCAGGTTCCTCAACACCTTTTAATCGAGTCTCTAGTCTCTATCGACACCAAGCTCACAAAATCCACTAATTTCCACCCCTAGACCGATGGCCAAACCGAGGTTGTCAATCGGATGATTGTGCACATCCTACACATGTAAAATTATAAGCATACTCGAACATGGGATGAGAGTCTCCCATATGTCCAACACAGTTACAATAGGGCTCTCCATAGTTCCACCGACCATATCCCATTTCAAGTGGGTCTGGGATTCCAACCCTTGGGACCCATTGATTTTTCACTTCATCTTGCCATCGTCGAGATAGACTCTTCCCTTGATCAGTCTGCGATCGACAAAGCCACCAAATTCATTGAGAATATTCAGCACATCCACCAACAAGTCCAAGAGATTTTGCAGAAATCCAATTCTAAGTACAAGCAACGCCATGATCAACACAAGGTACCACACCATTTTTAGGTTGGCGACAAATTTTGGTTACATTTTTAGGAGCGTCTCACCGGGCCCCATCGCAAGCTTCTCCCACTTTGTTATGGGCCTTACACTATCACCAAGGCTATGGGTAGCAATGATTTTGAGCTCAACACTCCACCCTTCCTTCTCTGCATCGAGTATTTAATGTGGACCTCCTTCGGCCATATTTTTTGCCGTTATTGGACACCTCTGAGATTGTCGAACATATGACACCAACATAGCTCAACCTTGACTACATGGAACAAGAATCCACTACCATATAGTGGACACACAGGTCAAGGGAACTCACCAAAAATGGATTGATCTTTATCGGGTTGTCAAGGCAGGCAACTCCAACACCAAGGCAAGTGGCTCACCCGGGGCCAAATTCAACAGAAGTTTCCTCACCTGATGGGGGAGCTCAACGTTATGGAGACCATTGCTTCCTAAGGGAGGAGGATTGATCTAGATGGATATTGGTGGCCACCACCTATTCCAACTGGCTCCTCGTGTCCATTTTTGATTTAGCACGTCTTTCTGTACTCCTTTATAATTGTGAGTTCTACACTTCTGGGGTTGTCTGAAGCCTCACACATTCTCCAGGTGGATATAGGTGGCCTCTCACCTAATCCAACTGGCTTATTTTGTATGTTTTTATGTCATCACATCTTGTTGTACTTCCAGGTCTATTTTGGGGCCCTAAAAGTTTCTTTTTTGACTCGCCACAGTAAGACTATAGACATAGTTAGATTCTGATGGAGAAATGTGTAGTTCTCTGAAAGACCTTTCCAATGGGCTATCCTGCGCCTAAAATGGAGGTCGTATGCAAAATTTATGACCCTAGGAAGTTGAGGTACCAAATTACACAAACTTACCCATAGGGCCCACATGAGTTTTGGTGTTTCACCTTCTAGGGTTAGGTTTTTGGATGTCTAGAGTTTTGGAATTCATGAGTAATATGAAAAGGGCCTCTAGAGCCTCATTGTAATCCATTCTACCTAGACGGATGCATGTAGCAGCCACATCTATTCTCAGAGATAACTACCACCATTTAAGTAAGTTTCAGTTCTGCARTTATACAATTTTAGTCTATTTCATTATTTAATAGAAGATATTGTTCACTGGATATTTGTGTTATTCTTCCTATATCTGTTTTTATGAGATTCAGTTTGTTAATCAGTTCGTTCCGCTCCTAAATCCGGATYAGAAAAAAAACATGATAGCATAATTAAACAACTTCTAAAAAAGTGAACTACAAGCTGCAAGTAAAGTCTTAATAATCTAAATATAAACAAGTAAACATGGACTCTGTCTAAATTGCTATTATGCAGAGTGATTTACAACTTATGAAAAAGAGAGATAATGGCATAATTAAACAATTTATAAACAAATAAACTACAACCTGCAATCAAAATGTTAGGAATCAAAATATAAACAAGTAAACATGGACATCCACACAAGCTATGTGATACACACACAATTTAGGAAGAAAACTGCAAGTTAGAAGAGATATACAATGATACGATTTCAACAAACAATTCTAAATTACAAAGATATACACAGTGACACGAATTAGCAAACAATTCGAAATTGGTAAGTAATAAAAGCCAAATATGAAAATAAAGATATATACTGATATGGAAAACTACCTAGACCACTGGTGGGCCCCACAGAAGGTCGTGGAAATACTTCAATAGGAAAACACAGTCATTGAATCATTATGGAATTGATATTAATCACCAAAAACAAAGTATACAACAAAATTGAGGATAATGTAAGTGTATATAAATAACAATTTGTTGTCTCTTTGTGCATATGCAATACGTATTTATAGGTTATACAGATCTTGAGAGGTCGACCATTGGATGGGTTGACACTCTCTAAAAACAAAAATACATTAAAWTCCATTAACATAAAGCATCTTTCCCAACATCCTCGTGCGCTCAAAATAGCGGCCACTGCAACTACCCAAGTCTGAATGCAATGAGTTCCATAGCTAGAGGGCGTGAGTGGGCACAAAACCCATGTTTTCGATTCGTCCATTGAAKCCYGCCGATGTGATAACCACCAAATCCACTGCGCTTCGAGTGGCAGATCGAGTGTCGGATCAAGTGMTGAATGGAGTTCCGAACGAAGGACTGGATGGAAGGCCAGATCACATTTTTATCCTGTTGCAAGCAAACAAGAAATGTTAGAACATTGTAATAATTCAATTGAAGATGAATTAACATAAAACCATTACAAAATGATGATTACASATACCGTGTACTGTTCCATGGAGAATTGATGCACAAAGCTTGATAATACCTTTAAAAATGGCTAAATAAGAGCATAAAATGTATATTTTTCGTATGCAAAAAGGATTTGGTCATTGGAAAAACAATCGAAACACCAAATCAACATTTCTCCCATGCCTAAGAGTTTGTAGGTCCCTTTGCAACAAAAATGAATCACCTGACATAACTATACTTGTGAAGGAGGGGGTGGATTAGCTTTAGAATCTTCTCCCTCATGCCCTTGGGACTTTGTCTTGGGCCTTTTGCGATGTTTCAATTGCATCCTGAGACTGGGTGGTGGTCAGATGATCAACCAATCGTTGAAGAGAGTTTACTTTTGCTTGCAGGACAACATTGTCATGGTGCAAATTCCAATCCACAGTTTCTCATTCTGCCAATTGTTGAAGTAGTTGAGCATTTTATTTTTTCAATTTCTCAATAGTTGGGGTTTGATCAGATGGCTCAAGAGAGGAAATCTTAGGCTCCTTGATAGATGAAGAAGGCATATCAACTTTATAGGATGATGTAGGAATCTGGGAGGAAGGAGTAATAGTTTTTTCGTGAGGAAGACTTGGTGTAATAGGTTCAGATTTGATTTCTTTATTGAGATTAGACTCCTCTACATAAACTTATTTAAGTTTTTTATGGGGGCTCTCATGGTCAGAAGATAATTGAATAGGATCCTAAGTACTTGGAGGTTTTATATTGGGCTTGCCACTCATACTTTGGGCGCTTCTTCGAAATGATTTCCCCTTGAATCAATTAGCTCCTCTCCTCTTTGTAGGAACTAATGGAAAATCTTGATGAAATGAATCTTGTAGCTTCTTAGGTTTAGAATCGATAGGTGCTGAAGGAAATTGGGAATTATCGATAGGTACAGAGATATAGTTTGAGCTAGAGGGTTTGGAGTTTTTGGAGAGTGAGGATTAGGTAAGGTGATAGCCCTTGAATCGACCGATTTATTTCTTGTCTTAACTGTGAGATGGGGATTTGAAAATTGGTAGAGGAAATCTTCCCATGACTTACTCTGTTTTTTCAATTTTGATATAATAAGCAATTTAATGAGGCCATGGTGAAATAAATTGTTGTGAGGGTTGGCCAAATTTTTATGGACCTAGGAAGACATATTCTCAATGTTCGATCATGTTTTCATTGATGCCGATGGTTTGATTGATTGATGTCATTGATTGATGTGAAGTGATTTATTGATGTCAAATGATTGATTGATTGATGATTGATGTAATATAATATGTATTGTCCTTGATGAGAATGCATAGATGAAGGTGGATCAATGAGTTGTCATTGATATGATGAAGATGGATCAATGAGTTGTCATTGATACATGATGAAGATGGATCGATGTGGTTTCATTGGTATATGATGCATTGTCATCTACTGAGGCACATGCAGGTGATAGTGGTGATAGTTGCGTGCATATGCGTGCTGACCTTGAATAGGTCGCGTACACACACGCTCTGTTGTGCAGCAGGCTGGGTATATGTTGTAAAGCCTTGGGAAAAAGGCAATGCACATGACTTGGAGTTTGATGTGATGGTATAACTCTGTATTGCAAGATCTAACATTGTTTATTGCAAGCTTTGACACTGTTTGCTGCAGGTTTTCATGGTGAGATCACACAATGGTATAATAAAAATAAATATTGGGTGCATGGCACTAATCCAAGAGTATGGATTGATGATGATCTATTGGGATTAATCATTTTGTGATGTTGATGGTGGTGTACATGACTGGTATATCATATGATGTATTATTGGAAGCATATGTTGATATCATGGTGCATGCATTTTGCATATGGATTGGGCTACATGTTGAGACATATGGTTGGTGAGTTGATGAGGTGATCATGTTGTCAATCATTGTTGATCTATAGTTGATGCATGATTGGTACTTTTCTAGTACATTGGAAGAAGCACCTACTAGCAGTTTAATTGGAACATGTTTTATGGAGGATTTGACATACATATACGGGATTCATCATTTTGTGGTATTGGTGCATGGTAATGTACATGTTTGGTACACTCATAGATGGCATATGCTTGATGATACTACACCATTGGTACTACTTGATTAGCACAACAATTGGCATTTGTTTGAGATACATGATTGTGGCACTTGGTTCATGATGGAGACATATCATGAGTGATATGATACATTGTTTGGCATGTTGGTAGATGCACATGGTTGGCATATTGGTAGATGCACATGGTTGGAATATTGGTAAAGGCATATGATTGATATATTCCATGGATGATATCTTTTGGCACATTGCATGATGTTGATGTACATAGGTGTTGTGCATGATGAGCAAACATTTTGTACAGGATGTACTTGGTTAATATTTTTCTCGTGATTCTTTATTTCATTGTTGACATATCTTTTGCTTCATGATGCTTGGTATGGCATGAGTTTGATGCATGAACAGGTCCAAGGATCATTATATGGTAGAACAATGCTCATCTTGCAGAAAAGATAGGGGATACATACCCATAGGGGGAGTCATTATTCTTCCCATGATTTTGGAGGAGATATTTATCAGATGTAAATCTAGAAAATAGCCCTATACTTGAAGAAAGAGCACAGGAGCATAATTTCAGGGGGAGAAATGGTCATAGGGGGAGTATGTTCGATGTATCTTCAGCATGACATCAGAGTGATATCCCTTGTTCAAAAGGGGAGAGATTATTCAGAGGAAGATCAAAGGCATTCAGACATGCGGAGCAGCCCCAAGGAGATTTCAAGCAAGGGGAGCAACCCCAAATTGAGAATGGCCCTTTTCCATTGATGTCAAAGGGAGAGAGTTAACCACATTGATGTGATTGATGTTTATTGATGGGGAGAGATAGTCACATTGACTATTGATGTATAACATGCCTTATATACATGTTGACATCAATAATTGGTAATTGGTGTTGACATCAATGTTGGTATTGCCATCAATGCCAAAGGGGGAGATTGTTAGATCATGTTGTCATTGATGCCAATGGTTTGATTGATTGATGTCAAGTGATTGATTGATGTCAAAGGATTGATTGATTGGTGATTGATGTAATATAATATGTATTTTCCTTGATGAGAATTCATGGTTGAAGATGGATCAATGAGTTGTCATTGATATGATGGAGATGGATCAATGAGTTGTCATTGATACATGATGAATATGGATCGATGTGGTTTCATTGGTATATGATGCATTGTTGGAAAAATGTATAGATTACTCATGATTGTCTTATCATTATTGATAAGTTACACAAGTGGATGAACTCCAAAGTGGTCCCCTTATGGTGAAATCCCTCACGGGAAGACACTTTGCAGATTGATTTATCCTAGAAGAATGGTTGGAGGACCCATGCTTGTATGTGGAATAATGATAAGAAGATAAAGGAAATTGTTGGTGAAAATATCCTATATGTATAGTTCTTGTCATGCCATTTCCGGTGGTATGTAGAACGTCACATAACTCCTCACAGTTAGAGAGTTATGGCCATGAGAAGTTGGAGACCCCAGGTCTGGGTAATGGACCCAAGTTTGTTTGATGGGTAACGGTATGAGCTATGATATATTTTCAGACAATACTATTCTATATGAATAGTACATGTCATCCCATTTCTGGTGGTATGTGTAATGCCACATAACTCCTCACGGTTTGAGAGTTATGGCCTTACGAAGTTGGAGGACCCTCACATGTCATCTAGAAGCCCCAAAAGGTCAAAGTAGTGAAAGTGGTTTAAGGGGTTTTAAAAGGTAAATAATAAAGTGAAGTGATGATTGTACTATAATTCAAAGTGAATAAAAAATAAATTATTTAAATAATAAATGTAAAGGATAAATTAGAAGTGGGTTAACCCTAAAATAAGTAAAGTGGGGCCAAGTGACCTCGAATATGTTTTTAAGGAAGCTACTTGGAGAGTATAAATAAGAGGCACGGCTCTCTCATTTTAATCAAAATTGTGCATATTGAATATCTATATGTGTCTGAGGTAACGAAGGATATCTAAGCCTAAATTCCGAGGAAAGGTGAAGAAAAGAAGGCCGAAATGCAAGGAAGGATAAATTCTTTTGATGGTGCTTTCTAAGGTATGTTATTTACAGGTCATCTCACCATTTTCTTTATAAATTTTTTTCTATAATGATTTAGACTGTGAAATTTCTATTTCATTGAGAAAACATACCCAAGTATATGTGGTAAAAAATTCATCTTATGGGTCATTGTATTTTTGGAGTTACACTCCGTGGAAAATAGGGTTTGTGGCTAGTCCTGAAACTAGTCAAAAACATGTGTTTCGGGTAAAAACGTCATAAATTATTCATAAAAGATACAAATTCAGTGAGACAAAATGTATTGGTTAGGGTACAGGCTGTAGTATGTTGTGTAATAGTTTCATATCAATTCAATGGATATTTTTTGCGGGACACGCTCTACAAGGTCGCTCTCTAGAATAAGCTAGAATTCAGCAAGGTATGCCATTTTTGCTATAACGCCTTTTTTGAGAGGTTCCAAGTAGTGTCACCAGGAGTAATTGCATAAACCACACTAAAGAACATTGTTTAACAGTTTCAGATCTTCATTCATTACAGGTACAAAGTTATGATTATTTCAAGTTGGGGTTGTTGACTAATCCAAAACTAGTCATGGTTGAGACAAGCAGTTGATGAGTTGGCACATACATGAGGTGTATAGTTGATGATGTTGGTACATGTTGATGAGTTATTGTTGATGATTATTTGACGCATGATTGGTATATACTTGGTACATGGTTGGATGCACTTGTTTATGGTACAGGTTGATTACAGGTTGTTTGGCATAGATTGGTGCACTTGTTTATGTTGACAGATTGATATATGTTGAGGATTGTTGCCTCATCTCAGTTGGTGATGAGAATGTAAGCTGAGTCTTTCATATAGAGCTGGTGCTCTTGTAGAGTTGTACTCTATAATTTTAGTTGTTGTTGAAAAACCCCCGGATTGAAGTCTATAATAAAAAGAAAAATTGTACATACATCTTGTGTTCTTTGTGTTCCTTGTGGAGATGATTTGTTGATGATATGTTGCTGATATGTATTCACATCTAACTGATTATAAATGACAGCAATGAGTAATGAGAAAATGTTGAATGTTAACTAAGGAGTTTTTGTGTAAGAGGGAAGTT
>JASDQU010107743.1:228051-240832 GCA_032191745.1 Picea mariana | reverse complement strand
TAATGTACATGTTTGGTACACTCATAGATGGCATATGCTTTATGATACTACACCATTGGTACTACTTGATTAGCACAACAATTGACATTTGTTTGAGATACATGATTGTGGCACTTGGTTCATGATGGAGACATATCACGAGTGATATGATACATTGTTTGTCATGTTGGTAGATGCACATGGTTGGAATATTGGTAGATGCACATGTCGGCATGTTGATAAAGGCATATGATTGATGCATTACATGGATGATATCTTTTGGCACATTACATGATGTTGATGTACATAGGTGTTGTGCAAGATGAGCACACATTTTGTACAGGATGTACTTGGTTGATATTTTGCTCATGATTCTTTATTTCATTGTTGACATATCTTTTGCTTCATGATGCTTGGTATGGCATGAGTTTGATGCATGAATAGGTCCAAGGATCGTTATATGGTAGCACAATTTTCATCTTGCAAAAAAGATAGGGGAGACATGCCCATAGGGGGAGTCATTATTCTTCCCATAATTCTAGGAGGAGATATTTATTAGATGTAAATCTAGAAAAGATCCCTATACTTGAAGAATGAGCACAGGTGTTATCAAACTAATCGGTAGGTGCGGACACTAACAGATCTCCCTAGACCCACCTAGATCTAGAACAAAATAGGACAGGACATGACTCTTTCCCTAAGTTTTGACCATTGAATTAGCTAATAGGAAGGAACAAGTAACATACCTTTATATCGCTTCCTAGTGTCTTTGTTTCTCCCGCTTCACTCCGATGCTCTCGTGAGGTCAATACCAAGACAACACAAACCAACCGAAGTGAAGATAGCAAAATATATTCGACTGCCAACTTATATGTATGATCAAGAAATTACACAATAAAGTGAGAATAGCTTTATGGGAAAGGGACATGCCACTGTATCATATTGATTGAAAGTAAAGATTACAACCTGATTGCCTTGATGTTGCAAGCTTCCTTTCGATGGCTCTTGGCTCCAACACACACACTTGCTCAATCCTTGTATGAAGAAGATCAAATCCTCTTGATAGACTTGCTAGAGTCTTCAAGCTCCTGTTCAAGCTAAGTCCTTCACACAATTCTTTCACCAATTCTCCGATGAATATTGCTTAGCCTTTTCCATGAGAATTCCATCAATATATAGGAGAGAATGAGATGGTTACTTAGATAAGAATGATCCCACAATATCAGGGAATCCAGTACAAGGATAACCATTCGAATGCCAAACCATTCTTCTAGAAGATTCCCTTCTAGAAACATCGATAATTCACCTTTTTCCATGCTTTAGAGAAGGTTCACACCCTAGATATGTTACACAGTGTGAGAAGTTCACACCCTAGCTTAAGGTAGCCGACAAGAATGGGTCATTCTCGCACCCTAGGATACTAGCAACCTGCGAACTCTCTTCAAAAATGAGTTTTCTGGGAAGAGATGAATATAACTTTTCTTAGGAGAAAGTTCTTATGAGAAGCCTGAGTACACCAACATCAATACATCATCATGATGACCAAAATCATGGGTAACAGAATGCCCCCCAAAGTATGAGGCTGAAACCAGTGACAGCCGAAAGACTTTGTAAGCTGCATGTGTGTGTTAGAAACCAGAATCGCACCTAATCGGAAACCCGCGAACAATGAAGCATCTGCCAGAATCATATGTAACAATTCTGAGGTAGGCATTCCCATACTCAGATCACAGACGGATGAAAATTTTAGACATGGGTCATGGCCACCAATCATACATTGTAGATCCATGCCGTCAAAATATAGCATAGCCACCAGGAATACACTGTGGATCTATGCGAGAAAATTCAAATTGAGACAACATAGCCACGAGACATACACAGTGGATCTATGTGTCGCAGATTATATATACTCCATCGCAACCTAGACAAAAAGATGATATCCAGGATCTTCAATATCGTCGCCCAAAAGTAAGAATCTAACCATGTGATTACATGTGTTGAAGTCGAACATGGCAGAAACCACTTGATTACCGGTCATTGATGAAACTGTTAACAAGTGCGAGGGAAATCACCATTGATGTCAATGACTCCCAAGGTACTCTAGTACAATCCATCGAGTGTGAATGAGTGAGTTGAAGCCAAACATCTGATGGAATGTTTTGATCAGGGGTCAATGATGTAAACCCACTGTCGAAAGTGAGGAAACCTGCCATTGAGGCATGCAAGCTCCAAGGTACCAAAGAATTTCTAAGTCTTGTTTCCAGATAATGAGCTGAAGTCGACGGAACAAAACTCATCACAGGAGGGCCTTGATGTATCCCCCATCAATGACACGAAACGAGTAACAGATTTTGAAGGTGAAGCAGAGTATGATGTAAATTGGATTGGACACAGGGAAGGCCGACACAGAGAGAATGGACAACTGTAGATGGCCGACTCAATAGAGGTTTCAGATGGATGTCTCTTGAACATATGAATGACACGACCAATGATTTGGCAGGATTGACTCAAAGATGACACAGAGAATGACCTTGTAGCAAATCGAATGAGAGACAAATGGATTTCCCAAACTGGCTTCAAATATAATGAATAGGGGGTGTCATGTTCAAGAGCGACACTTACTACCAATCAATATGAAGATGATAACATATCCCTTTCCCAAATTTCCCCCCACCATTTCTGGCGAGTACCTCTTTATTTTTACGCAAGCTTGAGGAGGATAACATATGATTGTTGATATAAGCTTATCCTTCGGATAAGTCCTTCGAAGTATGTTTAACGAACCCTAAGAAGGAGTGGTTCGGTCCCATTACGGGTCTGTCGATGTTTGTTTAACGAGTCCAAAGATAGAAAACTCGAAGGTTTTTCATGATTATAGAGCCTGGAAAAACACTTAAAAGAGAACTCTCTCAGTTCCTTTTTCATAAAGTAGTCTGATGAGATCGAAAAAGAGATAAATTATCGCCCACTAGACGCTTTCTTCAAACACTTTATCGAGCGTGAAAATAGCAAGGTCGCTCGGCTATCTTTTCATGTTTAGAGAGTCTGAAAAGAGCTTAAAGAGGACTCCAGGGGGGTTCCTTTTTCGTATAACCTTGTTGAGCCCAAAAAAGTGATAAAAGTATGCTCAATCGCGTTCTCATGTATTTTCGAGTGCGAGAACGGACAAAGACCACGCTCAAGGTTTTATACAAAAACCATAAAAAACAATCAAAACATGGATGAAAAAAGAAAAATTATGTCCGCATCCCTGTATATGAACATCAAAGTCATTACGCCTGCAAAATTTACACTCAAAAGGAAATTAGGGATTAGGGTTTAATAGATAAATAATCATAAAAAACCAAATAACATGGTAAAAGTAAATATAAAGTAGTAAAACTCTTTTTACCATATCATTTTCACTTTTCCACTATTTGAGCCCAAAACCCCCTCTTTTACCCTCGAAGTTCGGCGTCAGATTGTGGGAGTTACGAGCATCCATTCGTCGAGATGTCAACAACAGTAAGGTAGGCTCATTGTCCTCTACTCTTTCATGGTTTAATTTTGCATTTTCATTGGTTAAAATTCATTTTTTGAGTTGGTTTTGTGAGCCCTACTTGCGCTCAACCATTCTCGCAGGTGGGCTACACGGGACCTGCGAGAATGGGTCATTCTTGCAGGTGAGCCCACAGCAGCCTGCGAGGTTCTCGCACTGTGCCTAAAGGGCACCTGCGAGAACCGCAAAGCACAAAAGTTTTTTTAAAAATTACTCAATGAAAGAGAACCAATTCATGAAAAAAGTTGCTAATCCTCTTTTTGTGCTTCTTATGCAGGTAATTGGCCATCAAAATGGTTCTTGAATGGCGCAAAAAGGAGCACGAAGAAGAAAATTCCATTGCCAGAAATCATCCACCCACTATTGATATTTTGAGAAACTGTAGCCTTCTGAAGTACTTTTGTATCCCGGGCATGAGGGCCCAAGTGAGGTTATTAGAGTACCGTGTGCATATGTGGGATCCCAATCAGTAGGTATTTCATGTAGGGGTCCACACACTGTCCTTAGATATTGAGGACATTTACTTCTTGACTGGATTGTCACAACGTGGGTACCACGTGAGCCTGACTGGTAGCAGAGGTGGTGGGATTCCCATGAGTGAGTACTGCCGCTTACACTGTGTTCCCGAGGCAGAGAGGAAGAAGAGAAAGTAACTATTTGGGGAGTATGGGATTTGACCCTCCGTACTATATTGTTTACCATAGCTCAGATGGCTGGGATATCTGCTCCTCACATAGCGCTATAGAGTTACTTCCAGTATGCTATTGAGTGTACTGAACCTTGAGTTTTTAACTGGGCAGATGCAGTGCTTCGTAGCATGAAAAGGCAATTGACCAAATGTAGACGAGGCGACCTGAAGCAATTTGGGTATGGATCTTTGTTAGTGTCCTTCTTTCTCGAGAGGGTTCCATTACTGAGGCTGCAGGTGGAGTAGAATTTACCGGCTCCCAGGGATCCAAGAATGTTGAGATGGTGTCAGCTCATGGCCCGACACGTAGCTGGACCAATTATCAAGTATGATGATACCTTCTTCGACTGGATGCAACCACAGATGTTGATGGTTGACGATTATTCTTATGCTGGTTTGGATTTCCGAGGAGATCCAGACTTAGTCCTCCTGGAGGATGCTCAGTGGGGGGAACTTGGTAAGAAGTACACAATTTTTTCCTTTTTAAATGTTTTTATGAATTTCATCATATGCAAATGTTTTTTGTTTTATATATGTCCAAAAACTAAATACAAAATTCATTTTTTGATGACATAGATGTGGGACCTTACCGACCTCTTGGTACTTCCCCCATTCAGCGGCAAGGAGAAGTAGTGCTAGTGCCACAATGGGAAGCCGGGGATTATCAAGCAGTGGAACAAAACCTAGAGGGTTTAACAACAGATATACCAGACATGCCTCTTGGAGAGGTTCCACGACGTGATCAAAGTCATATAGTAGGAGTGTCAGAGTCCATGAGTCGACTGCTCTGTAGAGTTGCCCGGGAAGTCGTGTGTTACTGTGAACGTCATCCATGACGTCACTTTGTAGAAGCTATGAGCTTTAGATTTTGACATTTTGGTCTTTGGACAAAACTTTTTTGTAAAAAACTCTTTTGATCGTTATATATACAGACGACTTCTACCGGTTTATCATGTGTTATGAAAATTGATGTGATTGATTTATAAATGATCCAAATGTCTGTCTAATACATAGTTAGCCAATGCATCAGTTAATGTATTTAGACATCTAGGAATATGTTGATATTCAATGTAATCAAAATAACATTCCAAGAGGCGAATTCGCAAATACACACGTAACAAAGTAGGACTTCGAATAGTATAGACATTACTTAATTGTAGTACTACAAGCTGCGAATCGAGTCACACAACCAAATGATGGATTCCAAGCGAGATAGCATCAACCAATAATTCAATAATGGTGCTATAATCTGCAATGTTGTTGGTCGCACATCCGAGACACACACCTCGTAAGGAGACAAGTTCGTTTGTAGGGGCGTAAATTGCCCATGTAGCGGAAGCAAGGTTCTGAGTACTACAGCTAGTGCCATCAGCGAAGCCAATATAGGGTAATGAAGACTCCGACATTTGGAAATCAAACACAACGTCACATAAGGGCAAAGACCAGATAATGACAAAAGCAAGCTAAAGTAACACACAAGAAGTATGATACAATAAAAATACAAGTACTCGTGCACAGATGATTTTATGCATAGTACTTCTTCAAGTACAACCCATTCTTGGGTTCACTCAAAGGGATATCATCATAATCTACTAACTCATAAGCTCCTTTTCCCAAAACTCGTCGAACGATATAAGGACCTTGCCACATGGCTTCGAATTTTCCAGAACCTAGCATATCTTGATCTTGATCATAGAGGAGAACGAGATCTCCTTCGGAGAAAATGTGAGGCTTGACATGTTTGTCATATTGGGCCTTGACACGTTTCTTCTGAGCTTCTATAACTAGGGTAGCATCGCGTCGAGTTTTATCTAATCGCATAAGATACAATAGATGTTCTTCCTTAGCAGAAGTGTTTGGTAGGAGTTCAACAGCTAGTTTTAAAGAGGGTATCTCGCATTCAATCGGGAGAATAACTTCCAAACCATATACTAATCGGAAAGGTGTAAATCTAGTAGCAGATTTGACGGATGTCTGATAAGCCCACAATGCCGAAAACAACATTGTGTGCCAACTTGTTTTGTGAATCCCTATCATTCGTCGGAGCATAGTTATGAGAACTTTGTTAATTGCTTCGACCTGACCATTGGCTTGTGGGTAATAGGGCGTTGAGTTATCATGGAAAAGACCCAACTTTTCAGTAAGTTCGGACATCATGAATTTTCTGAAGTGGCTACCATGATCAGTGACGATAGCTTAGGGAACACCAAAACGAGCTATGACGTGATTAAAAATGAATAATGCTGCATTCTTTCCAGTGTTGTCAAATGTCAACATCGCCTTGGCCCATTTTGTAAAGTAATTGACGGCTACAATGATGTAACCATGCCCCCTGGCCGAGTGAGGGTGACATGTCATGAAATCGATGCCCCATTTTGCAAAGGGACCAACTGAGACCACAGGGTGAAGAGGAGCGGGATGTGACCGTATCTTGTTATTATAGATTTGGCAAGCATGGCATTTTTGAACGACGATTATGCAGTCGTTAAATAAAGAAGGCCAAAAATACCCGGCTCGTAAGATCTTCTGGGCAGTAGCATACCCAGACATATGACCACCACATGCTCTAGAATGGCAGTCATTCAGATCTTTCT
This sequence comes from Picea mariana, assembly GCA_032191745.1. NCBI lineage: Eukaryota > Viridiplantae > Streptophyta > Pinopsida > Pinales > Pinaceae > Picea > Picea mariana. The sequence goes on along the minus strand of JASDQU010107743.1, from coordinate 234,033 downwards.
CGACTTCATCAAACGTTAGGCAACGTCAAAAAACAGAGTCAATCCCTCGATGATAAAGAGTATCCCCAAGGATAATATATTGACAGGCTTGATAGCGTATGTGACATCGGTCAGTATTAGACAAAGTTGGCCAAAAAGTCTGGGTTTGGAGATATATAATGATATCACCATACCAAAGATCATCAGTGCTGATAAGGAAAAGGGATTCATCGGGCAATGAATCAACTGCTACATTTTCCATTTCAGAAGGGGGAAAGTCACATATCAACTCAACAAAAAATAAGGACTTCTTGGACTTGGCGCATTCGAATTCCAAGTCAAACTCCTAGAGTATCACAATCCATTTGGAGTATTTGCCCCCTAACAATTGACGGGTAAGAATGTGTTGCATAGGGTTGTAGTGAGAAATCACTGTAGTCTTGCAAGAGGATATAGTGCCGGAAGCGTTGGACGGCTTGGACGACAGCCAAGTCTAGTTTTTCGACATGTAAATACTTGATTCAGTAGGTGTTAGACTTTGAATCAAGTAGTAAATAACATGTTCGTCATTAGCATCATCTTCTTGGATGAGAACCATACCAATGGTATAATCTGAGGCAGCAAGATAGAGAAAATAATCACGATTGTAATCGGGGGGAAAGAGAAGCGGAGCACATGTTAGGGACAATTTCAAAGCTTCAAAAGCATTGTTGGTGATGGTATCCCAAACGAACTCTGAATCCATTTTGAGGAGCTGCATAAATTCATGCGTTATCTCGGCATAATTTGGGATAAAACGACGAAGAAAGTTTGCTTTCCCCTGCAAAATTTGTAACTGGTGAAGTGTAGAAGGAGGAGGGAGATTAAGGATCGCCTCAACCTTTAAAGGATCCACCTAGATCCCTTGACGCGAAACGATAAAACCTAGAAGGCGGCTGGATTCCACGAAGAAAACACACTTATGAGGATTTAAATGTATACGGTAGAACCGACAGCGAATGAAAATGGATCGGAGGTGGGTTCGGTGATCGACTCAGTGCATTGAGTGAGTGGGTAAATCGTCCAAATATGGTTGAATGATGTGCTTGATATCATGGAAAACATAAGACATAGCGCGTTGAAAATTTGCGCCAGCATTCTTGAGACCGAAAGGAAGTTTTCGATAGGAAAGAGTACCCCAAGGACAAATAAAAGCAGTCTTATGTTGATCCTCGGGAACAATGTTGATTTGATTATACCCGAAGAAACCATCCATGAGAGAGAAGATTTCACTTCCGACGCAATCATCGACAATCTGATCGACGAAGGGGGTAGGAAAGTTGTCTTTGGGACAAGCTTTGTTGATATCCCTATAATCAACGCATACATGAATGGTGCCTTGTTTCTTGTCAATCAGGACAAGATTGGAAACCCAGTCTGTGAGAGCCACCAGATAAATAAAGCTGGCTTTAAGAAGTTTCTCGACTTCGAGCTTGATAGCTACTGCTTTACGTGGGTGAATTGGACGAAGGCATTGCCGGACAGGTTTAGCGTCTGTGTATGTCTTTATCTCATGTATCATAATCTCAGGGTCGATACTTGACATTTCTTCATAGCTCTAGTCGAAGATGTCACAAAACTCTTTGAAAAGGGATGTGTAAGTGACGATTTCGTCAGAAGAACATGAAGCTCCGATATGGACATTTTCGACAATTCCAGGTTCAATGGATATGTCAAGGGGAATAGTGGGAAAGATATTACTTAAGTTCCCTTCGGAAAACACATCGTGTGTAGACTCGGGAACGATAGAAATGACAACAACGATTTATGGGGTCGAGATCCGTTGATAGTTCTCAATGGTATGTTGCTCCAGAAAGAGGATGGAACGATGATGCCCATCGTCCCAAGGGGTGTCCTCCATGATAGACATGATCATCTTGTCTGTGGGAAAAATGACACAAAAAGGATCAGGAGACAACTCACGAAGAGAGGGAGTAGAAGGTGTTACCGATTGAATGGCCTGATAGGCGGATTCAACCTGACTTAACAACATTTCATCGACGTAATGAAGATGATCTCCAGGGTTAGGTACTATCCAGGGGTCGTGAGACATAGGAAGTTCGTGAGGCAAGGTGGAGATCATGTTGATGGAAGCAACAGACGAGCGTGGAACATCGGGTGGTGGAATGGGGAAAGTACCCATTAACAAAGAGTCTTTTAGAAGGCCTACACCGACGTTCTCATAACCCGGTGGGGTTTTAGCAATGAATGGTACGTTGCCAGTACGGGTATCCGAATTAAAGAAGGCTAGTTGGTCGATGATAATGAACTTACCTTGATGCGGAAAACGTACCACACGAAAAAGGGTCAACACAACTATGCGCATGGAATCGATCCAGCTGTGGCCAAGCAGAAGATTGTAATCAAGGGGAGCATCAAAGACTTGCACTTCGACTTGGACCATTTTGCCTTCTAACGTGATGGGCAATGAAGGAAGAACACCATAGGGATTAAAACTAGAGCCGTTGAAGGCTTTAAGAGTGTTCTGGGATTCATTCAAAGAAGGAGAGCCAATGGCTTTCCAGCAAGCAAGAGACATGACACACGTCGAGGCACCCTCGTCGATAACGGTTCAGAAAATGTTTTTGTCAGAGATAATCACTTGGATCTGGAACACGAGTTGAGGGGGTAACCTTGGAATGTGATCCTCCAAGTCAAAGATTATTAAATTGGTATCCTTCAGATCAATTCCACCGATAGATTTCAATAGTGCCTTCCGTTGTGTGGGACAACTCTGAAGGAATTCACGGGATGACATCGTAGAAGGTGCTTGGGCCAGATCTTCCACAATGCTGTAGTTCTGGGCCGCACGAGCATGAGGATTGAAAGTCGATTTTCGAACGATGCCCTTTGGGGGGGTTCATAGAACTGTGTCGAGGCTCGGTCATTCGAGATGAAGAGGACCATTGGTAGGTGGAGTTGCGGGAGAGGGTTGTATCGAGGAAGGCGGTAGATCATCAACCTTCTCTTTATAGGGAGAATAATCTTTGGCTCGAGTAGTGAGTGCAACATCGCTCTGCTTTGAATCGCCAGTACACATCAAAACATAGGATGTAGTAGAAGATGAGGGTTGGTCATGAATGACCAACTGAGCCTGTTGTTGAGACAGGAAGGTTTGGGACAAAACGGCCGGTGCAGGTGGTTTTGGAGCACCTTGAAGGAACTTAGTGACCTCGGCATATCATGGACAATCCTTTGTGTAGTGATCATCACCACAGATAAGACAAGGGTATCAAGGTTTGCACTTATCCTGATCGTCAACAGGGGAAGTTTTGGTTTTCTCTTCTTGAGAAGTATTTTTTCCCTCCTTATTCTTACCTCTCCCATTTTTAGATTTGTTTTTACCGCCTGGGGTAGATTGGACAACATTTACCTCAGAAGTCTTGCCGGTGGGAGGGGTAGGAGACAGAGCATTTTGAACATTAGAAGAAGCAGGTTTGGGGTTTGCGCTTGAGGCGGAATGTGGTTGGGCCTGGAAAGTGCCAATCACACCGTCATCTGCATGCGAGGCAGCTGGAGTAGTTGAAGNCCTGGGGTAGATTGGACAACATTTACCTCAGAAGTCTTGCCGGTGGGAGGGGTAGGAGACAGAGCATTTTGAACATTAGAAGAAGCAGGTTTGGGGTTTGCGCTTGAGGCGGAATGTGGTTGGGCCTGGAAAGTGACAATCACACCGTCATCTGCATGCGAGGCAGCTGGAGTAGTTGAAGTTGTGGAAGTGGAAGGACGAGGTAAGTCAGGTAGTAAATCGTAAAGGGTACCTGTTTGTGAGTAAACAAGGTCAAGATATTGAGCACGACTTATAGCCTGCTCTTCTGTGACCACTTCACCCATGGCAATGTCATGACTGATGTCGTTCACAAACGATTTGGTGAACCATTATGCCAGCAACTGATTGGGGAGTTCAAGTTTAATAAGACGTCGTTGTCGTCACCACTCATGAATGTGATCGGATATATGAGTGGCCTTGTTTTGTTTGAAAGAAGTCAAAATCTCGGTCCCCGTGTCATAACGAATCGATAACTGGTAGTGTGTGAGGAAAGCCATAGCTAGGGTGTTAAAGTCAGAGAAGAAACCTCATGGAAATTCGATATACCACTTCACGGCGGAACCTGTGAGAGTTCGTTGAAAAAGATATAAACGAATAGAGTCATCCATCAACGAGTTGGATGAAAACCATAGGTGAAAAGTCATAACATGATTGTTTGGGTCCTCTCCCGCTTTGCTTTCGAATTTAGGAATGTCCGATGGTAGCTTGGAGGGTATAGTAGTCCATTGGGGAGAGTGACGAATTGGATCATTTAAAATCCTTGACAAATCTGGAAGATCCAAAGTGGCTATGAAGGGTAACTGTTGATTCACCTGCGGGTACTGGTGGCTTTGGGGAGGAAGCCCCATCGACAAATCAGTAGGACCATAAGTAGTCTGCATATAATGTGAAGACCCAGGCAGATTCGGTGGTGGTTGAAGAGGATAGTAGCGCATAGGATTATACCCTGGAATAGGGACTTGAGTTTGAGCATTCACCCCCCAAATGGGATTGAACAAACCTGGATATGGTTGGCCCATACTAGGGGGTATTACAGACGCAGTTGGAAACTAATGCCCCCCAGTCAATTGAGGAGGATGTTGTATCAATTGATTCCAATACTGGGCCAAGGACGGTGGTATGTTTTTCCCATAAGGTGGGATCGGTTCTAATTGGGGGCAATGTTCCAATTGGGGGTTGTGTTCCAATTGGGATTTGTGTTCCAAAAGGAATTTGCCTGCTGAAAGGGGGTTGAGTCATACCACCTTTGTGAAATTTTCTACCAACCGGAATCTGGTAATTGGGAGTGAGTGACAGAATAGTGCCACTAGGATTAATACTGCCAGTGGAGGACGAGGAAGGGCCTCCAAAAGGAAATTGAGGGAGTGTTGGAATAAAACCGGGAAGAGAGTGCCCAGAAGAAGAAGGACCACCAGGAGAGCCGGATGGGGTTTGCGTAGGAGTGTGAATGGAAGCATTCAATGCATAGTATCCGAGTGGTAGTGTCGGAGTGACATTGGGCGTTCGTGGTGTGTTGATGGGAGCAAGACTAACCACAGTAAACCCAGTTGGAACACTCGTAGTATCTGTGAGATGGGCCATTTTGACAGGGACGGTAAAGTGATAGGCGGTAGTAAACGATACTATCTCTGGGCTAGAGATTTCGGAAATCATAGGTGAACCTGGACCAAAAAGGTCCCATCAGAAAACACCTATAGACCAAAAAATATCTTGGCCTTCTATGCCTGGAAAGGGTCCAACTAGTGATCCAGAAGATGTAGCAACTAAGTCTCCAGAAGAATTCAGTTGCATAAATGTTTGCTCAGAATCAGGGTGAAGTCGAAAGTCCTCTCGAGTATTTGTAATTCAAAAATTTTCTAGAGAGTCAGTTTGTTCCACTTGTGGCATGGTGACGACTGTGACTTCACTTTGCCGAGGAGAGCCCTCAGGTGTACTTGTAGGCAAGGGTTGAGAACCTTTCAGATGCTCTAGAGATAAACCCTGCATTCTACGTGAACGACGTGGAGGAGCTACTGTAAATGAGTGACAAACTTCACGAAGAAAATCGTATGGTCAACTTTGAGAAACAATCAACACGCGCTAGTAAACAAAATCTAGGAAGCAACACCAAGCAAACAAGACCTTCTAATTCTGAAGCCACTAGTTGGTGATGAAATACAATGTCGCAACAACGAGATGAGAAGGGGCTGGGCTAGGTGTTGACCCAAAAATCTGTTCTGGGCTCAACATGGTGTTTTACACAGTTACTTCTCCATGAAATCCCCTTGGTGCTATGGTTCCAGTCAAAGACAGTGGCGGGGGTCATAGTTACTGTGGCCTCTGCCCTTGAAAGAGTATCAGTTGGGTGCACTCAGGGACTTGCGGGCCTTCCCATGGCATTTCTTCCTCATGTCAAAACTGTTCTATTCAAGGGG
>JASDQU010107743.1:201409-222027 GCA_032191745.1 Picea mariana | reverse complement strand
TTCATGTAATGGATATGGTCACAAAGCTTTTGAATGTAGATCTTATGAAAGGAGATATAATGGAAGATTCTATAACACCACAAGGTGTTGGATATGTGATCAAGTAGGACATATTGTTGTTCATTGTAACTCTATGAGATGCTACAGCTGTAGTGGATTTGGCCACAAATCCTAGGAGTGCTGGAACACAAGAAGAAAGTCCATGATGAAGACTTCACATAGCATGGATAGAAGAAGGAATGAAGTAAGAAAGGGAGATATCTTTGAAAATATGGATGCTCAGAGCTCAAGTTCTGAGGAGAAGGGTCATCTACAGAAGTGGGTGAAGAAGACAGAGCAACTGAAGGGAAGTACAAAGTGTCATCTACCGAGGCACACACGGGTGACAATGGTGACAGTCACGTGCATACGTGTGCTGACCTTGAATAGGTCATGTACACATGTGCTTTGTTGTGCAGCAGGCCGCGTATATGTTGTATAGCCTTGGGAAAAAGGAAATGCACATGACTTGGAGTTTGATGTGATGGTATAACTCTGTATTGTAGGATCTGACATTGTTTATTGTAGGTTCTGACACTGTTTTCTCCAGGTTTTCATGGTGAGATCACACAATGGTATGATAAAAGTAATTATTGGGTGCATGGCACTAACCCAAGAGTATGGATTGATGCTGATCTGTTGGGTTAATCATTTTTTGATGTTGATGGTGGTGTACATGACTGGTATATCTTATGATGTATTATTGGAAGCATATGTTGATATCATGGTGCATGCATTTTTCATATGGATTGGGATACATGTTGAGACATATGGTTGGTGATTTGATGAGGTGATCATGTTGTACATCATTGTTGATATATAGTTGATGCATGATTGGTACTTTTCTAGTACATTGGAAGAGGCACCTACTAGTAGTTTGATTGGAACATGTTTTGTGGAGGATTTGACATACATATATGGGATTCATCATTTTTGTGGTATTGGTGCATGGTAATGTATATGTTTGGTACACTCATAGATGGCATATGCTTGATGATACTACACCATTGGTACTACTTGATTAACACAACAATTGGTATTTGTTTGAGATACATGATTGTGGCACTTGGTTCATGATGGAGACATATCACGAGTGCTATGATACATTGTTTGGCATGTTGGTAGATGCACATGGTTGGTATATTGGTAGATGCACATGTTGGCATTGTGATAAAGACATATGATTGATACATTCCATGGATGATATCTTTTGGCACATTTTATGATGTTGATGTACATAGGTGTTGTGCATGATGAGCACACATTTTGTACAGGATGTAGTTGGTTGATATTTTGCTCATGATTCTTTATTTCATTGTTGACATATATTTTTCTTCATGATGCTTGGTATGGCATGAGTTTGATGCATGAATAGGTCCAAGGATCGTTATATGGTAGCACAATGTTCATCTTGCAGAAAAGATAGGGGAGACATACCCATAGGGGGAGTCATTATTCTTCCCATGATTCTAGGAGGAGATATTTATCAGATGTTAATCTAGAAAAGAGCCCCATAATTGAAGAAAGAGCACAGGAGCATAATTTCAGGGGGAGAAATGGTCATAGGGGGAGTATGTTCAATGTATTTTTAGCATTACATTAGAGTGATATCCCTTGTTCAAAAGGGGATAGATTATTCAGAGGAAGATCAAAGGCATTCAGATAGGGGGAGAAGCCCCAAGAAGATTTCAAGCAAGCTTGTGGGTCATTGTATTTTTGTAGTTACACTCTATTGAAAATAGGGTTTGTGGCTAGTCCTAAAACTAGTCAAAAACAAGTGTTTCGGGTAAAAACATCATAACGTCTTTATAACAGATCCAAATTAAGTGAGATAAAATGTGTTAGTTAGGGTACAGGCTGTAGTATGTTGTGTAACAGTTTCATTTCAATTCAATGAATATTTTATGCGGGCCACGCTCTATAAGGTCGCTCTCTAGAATAAGCCAGAATTCAACAAGGTATGCCAATTTTGATATAATGCCTTTTCTAAGAGGTTCCAAGTAGTTACACCTATAGGAATTACATAAAACACATTGAAGAACATTGTGTATCAGTTTCATATCTTCATTCATTATAGGTACAAAGTTATGATTATTTCAAGTTGGGGTTGTTGACTAATCCAAACTAGTCATGGTTGAGACAAGCAGTTGATGAGTTGGCACATACATGAGGTGTATAGTTGATGATGTTGGTACATATTGATGAGTCATAGTTGATGAGTAGTTGACACATGATTGGTACATGGTTGGATGCACTTGTTTATGGTACAGGTTGATTACAGGTTGGTGCATGGTTGATGCACTTGTTTATGTTGACAGATTGATATCTGTTGAGGATTGTTGCCTCATCTCAGTTGGTGCTGAGAATTTAAGCCGAGTCTTGCATATATAACTGATGATCTTGTAGAGTTGTACTCTATTCATTTGTTGCTGAAAAACCCTCGGATTGAAGTCCATAATAAAAAGAAAAATTGTACATACATCTTGTGTTCTTTGTGTTCCTTGTGGATATGATTTGTTGATGATATGTTGCTGATATATGTTGTTGATATGTATTCACATCTAACTAATTATAAATGACAGTAATGAGTAATGAGAAAATTTTGAATGTTAACTAACGAGTTTTTGTGTAAGAGGGAAGTTTTGGGAAAAAGATCCCCACACTCATTCACCCCCACCCTCTAAGTGTGGTAGGTGTGTTCAACACTCAAGGCTTGTCAGAAAGTAGAAGGGAAAATTTAGGGGTTTATTGAATTGGAAATGGGCCAAAAGACGGAAATGATAGGAATTAAAAACATAGTACCTACCTTAACAAGTGATGAGCCTGGTAATTACAATCAGAGAGTTGATCAATTTGTCTTTGATCCATTCTTTCGAATAACCTTTGTCTCTAGGGACATTTTGGAATTTGGGATTGAACACCCTGTTATAAATTGGACGTGGTAGTTGATGGTGTTTGAACCACCGATCCCTAACCCGTGGAAATTTTGTGGTTGAGGAAACAGATTCCTCTGAGATCGAAAAGATCAGATTCCCTATGTGAGCAAGTATCCCATCAAACCCGAGAGAGAATATGAGAGAGATGCTATCATCGTGGCCCTACAAACTGACTGGGAATGGTCCCCAACCCGTGCAAAGGAGGACTTCTCGACAAACTGGGAATTTTGGAATGGCCAATAGCTCAGTGTAGGAAGATGGTTCATAACGGTTGGGCATGGTTACAGAGAAAGGGATGGGAAGGAGGTCGAAATTAGGTAGAGGGTGAGCGCGGCACAACAAGAAGAGGATGAGTGAAATAGAAAGGGTACTATGAGCAATTAGGACAGAGTACCCGTTTCTTAATGCAATTGTGAAGGAAATGGTTGAATCGTGGGTGAATTCGTCATACAAGAATGCCATATGTGATCATAATTGCACCGAGTTTGAATTCGAATGGTGTGTACTTTGGAGGTAAAAAAAATCATGTAAGAAATTAGATCAATTTCCAAGTCTTCGACTTGGACATTTGATCATAAAATGCATTTATAATTTTAATTTGATCACCAAAATGAAGTTTGAAAAATACACCATTTAATTCATATAGTTCATCACTGCAATGGGTGTAATCAATTCAAATGATCATACCTAAACACGATCATGATCATTATATTGTATACAATACCTCACTTGATCCTCCATATGGAACTCCATCCGATCCTCCTGTGTAAGTGGAAATTATCTCATAGTAAACGAATGTTCGCCCATAGCACTTAGTTTGGACAATTTTTGGCAGGCATGGTGAACAAGAGTATGGATAGGATAATATTATCCATTTTTGATTTCCTTGTCATCGATCTGTAACAATTCAAACAACTGTTCCTCTTTTCACAAGCTTGTAATACAGATGGGAGTGAGTATTTAGCAGTTGTTATTGATATGTAATTGTTACAAGGAACAATTAAGTATAAGAATTCTTCCATTTCATAAATAAAAATAAAAATGCGCAGTAGGCCTATAACACACAAAGTTATATCAACAGTATCGAAATTATCATACCAATACAAACAACTGCTGGTATAATAGCTCGAGATATTGTAAAAACTATATGACAAAATTTTGACAGAGATTCTACTTCCTCTTCTCATGGCTTGTAATACATATGGCAGTGTGTATCATTTTTCAGCTCAAGAAACCCCTCCCCCACTCCTAAGTATTGTGAAACCTCACAATAAAAGATATAGGAAACCAATCAATTCTCCCAATAGCCTAATATTTACATTTTTCCAAGTGTAGAGATAAATTTCACACATTAGTCTGACAAGACGGTTAAAATATGGCCCCACCTGTAGGACAAAACATCCTACATATAGTTAAGAAGAGGTAGGTGAGAGAGTCTTAGGATTGTCTTAAAGCTAGTTCCCAATGGTAGATTGATGGAGTTCATTTACCTTTTCTTAACCATGCATACTTCTTTTCAGCTTTACCTACAAGTAGTGTCATACATCACGACAAGTTTTAAGATTTAGGAATTTTATTTATTGTTTGTTAGATCATCACCCTCCCTAGGTAGAATGCCCCGCTGCCAACAAGCCTGTTCAATACTTTGACGATTTTACCCAGTAAAACCATAGGCCGGTACCCGCTGCCCACAGACCTGTTCAGTATCCCGACGGGTTAGCCTCTTACACCCTTTTACAATAGAGACTAGTCCACCATCTTTTAAGATTTGTGTATAAATATTTATTTTTGCAAGAAGATGGGGAGGAAACTTTGAAATTTTTATTTTTATTTTGGACTGGGATAGTATTTAAGTTAGAGGATGACTCTTCTTTATGTATTCCTTATAGGTTTTCCTGATGTAAGGGATACTTAAGTGGGCGTAGCCAATCTAAAGATATGGTATAATCAAGCATTTTTAATGTGTAGTGGATGGTACCATTGGAAAAGAATAGAAAGGTATCTTCATTCCCTACTCACTTTCTTCTTTTTTGAAGTTATATTGATGTTTCCATGGTTAACTGCTAATCATACCTTCTTGTTACTCTTTCATAGAGATACTTTACTCACCTACTCAGGGTTCTTGGGGAAACTGTACTAGTAAGATGTAGGTTTGATAAGACAAAGTGTCACTTCCTTATATCCTCTAGTGGTGGAGGTTATGAGCAAATGTCATGAAAGATGCCTTGAGAGAAAGGAAGATATAAATCTTGTAAAAATGGCTAATTTAAAGCAGGAAATTTCTAAGAATAATAAAAAGTCATTATCCAATTGATGCTTAAGAAGAAAACAGAGTTCAAATATAGCAACATCTTATTATAAAGTAAAACACTTCCCTTTTTGTCTCCTTGAAGTTGTCCACTTGTGATTAGATGAACAGCTGCAGAAACCTCTAAAATTGTTGATTACAAAAAAAAACACACTTTAAAATATTTACATATGTACAATCATAAATAAAAAAGTTTCAAGGAAAGGGGGAGGGAGAAGAAACTTCCCCATCCACCAAGGCCAATGCCTTGTCGGCTGACATGACATGTAGAAAATATTCTTTGGAAATGGGTTTGTGGTAAAGTTTAAGTTGATGTTCATTCACTACGAAAGAGACTTGTCCATCATCAATTTTTTTTATCTTAACAACCCCATTATCATACATGGTAAATACCTCATAAGGAACCAAATTTTTATCACATAAACTTGTAAACCCTTAAGGGTTTGTGGTTTCTACCTAATTCTGTATTTTTTCCTATCTCTCCTTCTATGCAGACCCAATTCTAAGTTTTTCCTCTCGGCTTGTAGCTTTTCTTTTGTCTTCCTTCTTCCATTGGATTGACATGTTTTCTCTAAACCGATCACTTCTCTCTTGACCTTTGTCACTGATCGTTTGTTTTCTTGAGCCCTCAATCATTCATCCAGGTAATTATTCACAAAAAACACAACCATAAGAACAAGCACAACACTTAGAGCGGGCTGGTATGGACTTAAATCAAGCGAGCAAGCAAGATCATCTTTCAATGGCAGAGATCCATTAGGCATATCGGATCGATGGCCATCAGGCGATCGTGATCATAGAGTTGCACAAAGTATAGCATCAAAGTTTTGAAATCGCGAGGCCAATCCTAGCCGTTGATCTTGGGAAGGACACATGGCTCAAGATTAATCATTTCAATGATTTGCAGGATGGAGCAGTCAAAGGGTAGAGTCACAAGGACTCATGAAATTCAAAATTGTGAAACGATTGGAGCCGTTCATTTAAGAAGGAGACGTGGTGCATGATCAACATAGTCACGATTTCGCGAGTCAGAAGGGTCAAAGGGAAGAACCATGCAAACTCGCGAAACATAAAGTCACAAAATGATTTGAGCCGTCCAGCTAGGGGAGCACATGGAAGCATAAGATAAATCACGATCTCGGGTTTAAGGGGTTTTATCATGTAGCAAAGCATGACGCTCCGATTCCCAAAATGACGATGTTAATCATGGCTGTCAAAATCAAGAAAAATCTGACTGTCGATATATATGTGTCATTTCATGGGATAAAACATTGGGATATTTGAAATCAAGGGGAGTGAAGCCCCCTCGAAATGTGAAATCCTGATATTTCATATGGATAAGCACGATCTTACGGCATCATGGGGCAAGGGAATGGAGCCACGCAAAATATCGAAGCACCCGTCTTGGTCTCAGTAGAAGATCGACGTGGTTTCAATATGATGAGATCAGTTGGAAGGAGTCGTAGGAACCTCTTGGAACATTCATGGGTGTCAGGCCTCGCCTTGATCCCGATGAAGGTAGTTAATGAAATTGGGGAAGGTGGTTGAAACCTCGTTTCACCACATAAATAGAAAGCATAGAAGAGATGGTCATGGAAGCAGACTGTCAGTCTAAAGTTCCCCTGTCTGCAGACTTTCTTGCAAAGCCCATACTGATCCGAACTCGCGTCTGACAGAAGAATGCATGTACAGACTGACAAAAGGAGATGCAGACACAAAGCCTTGATTGTAGTGGCCAGATCACATTCCCGGTGGTGGAAAGATGTTCTGAGTATAAATACTCATTTTTGATATTTTGTTAAGGTTGATGGCTGAGCTAAGCTCCCGTATTGTAAAGTTTTAATGAAGCCTCTAGTTCTCTGGTTATGTGTTTCCATTTGAGACTTCTTGTTTAATGATAGTCATCTTTCTTATCATCTCTTTTTCTTCTGATATTGAAGGCTTGGGCATGGGTGATCCCGTCGATTTGTTGTGACTGTATTGTAATGTATGTTTGATTGCATTATTATTATGACGTTTTCAATTTCCTGAAGTTTTGGGTTCAAGAAGATCTTGTATTTGAAGATTTTCCTCCTTAGGCTGCTGGAAGACCCGATGTCCATAGAATACCTCTACATCTCCTCACCAGTTCTCCCCCCTACTCACCCTTTACTACAATTTACTGACTGAAGTTAAATAAAGATGTCACCTGCTCACGCATAGCCTAGTCCAGATTTCTAATTTAAAGGAACATTTTCTTGAGTCTGCGCCCATTTGACCCCCTTTAATTTATTCATTGTGACATACAAACTGATGGGTACTGGGTTTACCTTTGTCACAATCCAGAGGTGACTTCTGGTGCTAACATTTTTGGTGTTGTTTCCAGGGATGAAATTGAAGATTTTGCCTGGGATTGAACGACAAAGCTTACTGGTTCTGAAGGTGCATCATAACTTAGTACATCAAAGATTGCAACTGTGCACTTGGCGACTCCATTGAGGTGAATCCAATGGTGACTACACTATTTCAGATGTCGCTTCTAGAGGAAAACACACGAGCTCTAATCCATAACTTCCTCTAGAAACACCTGAAGTTGACCCAGAGAAAATTATCAGAAAGGGAAAGGCCCTTCGAGAAAGTAATTCTACTATTGAACTAGTTATTTCTGATGATTTTCATTATTCGCTTGTTGAAACTCCGATGTATGTTTCTCATTTTCCTATTATACCATTTGTTGGAGTTTCCTAAAGTCTAAAGTTTGGGAGTGTTCCTGTTGAGTTTTCTCTTCCTGGTTTTGGATTGGAAGGAGAAATATTTGTCACTCCTATTTCCCCTAAGTTTGTACCTTGGTCTAGACCCCATAACTCAGAATATTTTCCCACTGCAGGTTTTATTACCCCTCCTCCTATTAGAGTTACTGATTTTGAAGAAAGGGAAACCTTTGTTCCCTCTATCCCTGTAGCCTTTTATCCAAATCCTTTGCTGTTTCCTTTCCCTCTCGGAAGCTCAGTTCCAGTTTCCCATGTTCGAACTCCATCCCCTCCTAATTCTCCTCCACCTCACATCCCAATGGCAGGTGCTAATCCCCATAGGAATAGAATGGATTCCATAGTGGCTGCAAGATATTCCCCTCTAATTTTACCTCAGCCAATGAATGACCTCCCTACTGGAGATTACCTGAAATACATGCCCAAATTCACAGGAGAAGAAGACATAACTGATGAAGAACACCTTGCATCCTTCTACAGTTATGCAAACAATCTAAATATTGAAAATGAATATGTGTGGATGAGAGTCTTTGTCCAGAGCCTTGATGGTGACATTAGGAAATGCATTAGGGGATTGACCCCTAGATCCATTGCTGGGATTGAGGCTTTGGATGATGTTTTCTTGAGACAATGGGGGATAAAAAATACTTTATGTATTATATCATAGAGTTCGGGTCCCTAACGAGAAAAGAGGGAGAGTTTGTCTCTGTCTTCTCCAAAATATTCAACAAAATGTATAATAAGATCCCTGTAGAGATAAAGCTTACAAAATCCTTTGCCAAAATAACCTATGCTATTTCTTTTGACCCTGACTTATGCCTCGTGTTAAGAGAGAGAAGAGCTACTTCCTTGGCTCATATGCAAGATGCAACCCTGGAAGTAGAGTCTAACGTATTGGCAATTAACCAACACGGGAATAAGGCTGATAGGGACATACCAAGGGGAAGATCTAAAGCCTCCACCTCCGGTTCTTCTGCTACCTCCCTAAAATGGATGAAGTAACCAAGTTACTAAAATCACTTTCAACTAAAATGGAGAGATTGGAAGTAGAGGGGAAGAAGACATACAAAAGTCCTCAAAATATTGATAACAGATTAGAAAACTTCAAGAGGTCAAATAACAATGCTCCTCAAATTATGAAAAGAGATCCTCGGAACAGAGATATGGATGATCAAAAAATCCAAACCCCTCTTTAAAACAACCTTGTCGCAGATGATGGTGGAGAGGAAGAGGACCTTGAACCAAAAATTCACTGTCTTGAAGACGCATCTCCTTCTCCTCACTTAACTCAACCAGCATACAAGGAGTCTCTCATTGATATCCAATTAAATGAGTTGAGAAAGGGGGATAAATCCAACGACAACCCAAATAGATATAACCTTAGGTTTAAGAAGAAACATGGGAAGTACGACATCCCTGATCAACCTCCTAGAGTAGACAAGCCCGCTAGAGATGCAACAAACAACAGGAAGGAAACGAAAGCACAAAATCCCCCACTAGTAGCCAAAGGTCCTATCCCAGAGGTAAAAGAAATTCTAAATCCCCCCTCCCATTTTAACTTTGAGCATGAAATTCATAAGATTAGGATCTCGGTACCCCTCTTAGAGATGGTCAAGCATGAAGACTTTAAGAGATCCCTATCTAAACTGTTGCTTCCTGAACCTTTGTATCATCCCTCATACTCAATCAATTTGCAAGACGAGAGGCTAGCGGTCATCTAGGTCCTATGGTAAAAGATAGAGATGATTCATCTCCTCCCTTCTACACGTCACTAAACATACATGACAAGGTACTACATAATTTTTTGATGGATTCAGGGGCCTCTCATTATCTCATACCCAAAATTTTTATGGAAGAACTAGGAGTAGAAATCACAAAGGCTTATCATGACTTATATTCCTTTTACTCTAGGAAAGTGCAATGTCTTGGGGTCATCAAAGATCTGGTTGTGAACTTGTTCCAGTTTTCCATGAAAAGTGTGGTCATGGATATCATGGTCGCTGATGTTCCTCCCAAGTTTGGTATGCTTTTGTCAATATCTTGGATAAAAAGGCTTGAGGAAAATTGCATATGGACCTCACATATGCTACCATTCTTGTATTTGGCGGGGAACATAGAAGACTGTATAGAGAATATCAGTTGGCTTATATCATTAGTGATGAAGCAAACCCCACCAATCATCTTATTTTTTCCCTTGATGCTGATTTGGGATCCATCTTGTTACAAGTCACCGATGCTCCCAAAGCCCCTCTTGAAATTAGAAAGCAGTCCCTTACCCTCTGTGAATATTCTCCTTTTATTACCTCTGTGTGGAAAATGTTCTTCAACAGAGCCTCTTCTAGAGAAGGCACTAGAGTGGGAGTGGTCCTTGTTTCTCCTGTTCAAGAAATTATATCTCTGTCATTCAAGTTATAATTTGAAACTACCAATAATGTGGTAGAATATGAAGCTCTTATTTTGGGTTTGAGGGCTACAAAAGACATGGGACTTGAAGAGATATCAGTGTTTGGGGATGCTGAGTTGATTTTCCAACAGATCAGAAATATTTATCAGGCCAAACACCCTCGACTGAGATCATATAGAAATGAAGTGTGGGACCTGGTTGACAGTTTTTTCTCGGCTTTCAAAATTTCATTTATTCCAAGAGAAGAGAATGTCATAGCTAACTCTTTGGCTATATCAACAAGAAATTTCAGAGTCCCTTTGCCACCCAAACTCAAGTATGATATTGAGGTAAGATATAGGCCCTCTGTACCTGACAATATCAAGTATTGGAAGGTGTTCGAGGATGATCTTGATATCATAAAATTTCTTGAGTCTGTTGATGAGTTATCTGCATTGCACATTGATCAGGATCATGATCCTGAAGGTGACCCTCATGCTAATGTATTTCTAAATAAAATTGCTAATCACCATATTGTTCAGCTGCTTAGCAACCACATCCCAAATTTACTAGTTCCTTTGGAAATATTGTTCGATGGGAACGATGTGGTAGTAAAATTTAAAGGCCCAACTGAGGATGTTGATGTAGCTGAGTGCAATATTGGTACATAGGAGGAGCCGAGATTTGTCAAGTTGTCAAGAAGCTTGTCGAAGGAGCAGAGAACCGAGTATACTGAGCTATTAAAAGAATTTGTTGATGTGTTTTCCTGGACCTATGAAGACCTTATAACATATGACACAACCGTCATTGAGAATAATATCCCATTGAAAGAGGAGGCCAAACCATTTAGACAGAAATTAGGACAGATAAATCCTATGTTGCTGCTTATTATGGAAAGGGAGGTAAAGAAGCTGCTGGATGCCCAAATCATTGTCCCTTTGACATACTCTGAATGGGTGGCCAACTTGGTTCCAATGAGGAAAAAGAGTGGAGAAATCAGACTCTATGTTGATTTTAGGAATCTGAACAAAAGCTCAAAGAAGGAAAATTACCCTTTGCCAAAGATGGAACATGTTGGAGAGGGTGAAAGGCACATCCAGGATCTCCATGATTGATGGCTTTTTTGGCTACAATCATATCTCTATCCTGCCTGAAGACAGATAAAATAAAACCTTAACCACTCCTTGGGGCACATTCATGTATGTCAAAATTCCCTTTGGATTGATGAACACATGAGCAACCTTCCAACGAGCCATGGACATCAGCTTCATTGGAGAAAGAGACAAATTTGTGGTCATCTATCTGGATGACATAACAGTCTTCTCCAAATCTGATAAAGAACATGGCCAACATCTAGAAGGGTATTCTAGAAATGCAGAAGGTTTGGTCTCTCCCTAAATCCCAAGAAGTCTCTATTCACCATGTAGGAAGGAAAATTGTTAGGACACATTGTATTAGCTGAGGGGGTCATGATTGATTCAAGCAGGGTAGAAGCTATTCAATCCTGATCACTTCCTGGATCCAAGAAAGAAGTTCAATCCTTCTTGGGAAAAATCAATTTTCTGAGAAGGTTTGTTTCAAATTTTGCTGAATTAGTGAAGCATATCACAACCATGCTCAGGAAGGGGAACAAAGTAAAATGGACTGCATAATCTAGAGAAGCCTTCAACCAAATAAAAAGGGCACTGACTGAAGCACATGTGCTAGTCAGTCCTGATTATTCCAAGGATTTTCTGATTTTTTCCTTTGCCTCATTTGATACAATGGTCGATGTTTCACTGCAGAAGAATGATACAGGGTTGGAGCAGCCTATTTCCTTTTTCAGCAGAGCACTAAGAGACGCAGAGGTCAGATATGACAACATGGAGAAACAAGCCTATGCCTTATTGAAATCTCTCAAATCCTTTAGAGTCTATGTTCTACATTAAAAAATCATCGCATATGTTCCTTCAGCTTCTGTGAAGGTCATTCTCATTTAGCCTGACATAGACAGGAGGAGGAGCAAGTGGATTGCCAAAATCCTTGAATTTGATTTGGAAATAAAACCCACTAAACTAGTTAAAGGCCAAGGTTTAGCCAAGATGTTGGTTGAATATAATTGTAAATCTATGGGGGTTGACTTCGTCAACACTTGCTCGGGAGATAAATAGGATGAAGTGTCTAATAAAGGTCATCAAAATAAACCTCTATTAGCAGAATGTGCCTGTTATAAAGACAATATATATTTTTTGCAAGAATTAAGGCCCCCTGAAGGTATGGGAAAAATCAAGGCAAGGGATTTAAATCTCAAAGCAATTAGATATTGCCTTATTGACCATGTATTGTATTGAAAATATCCTCTTGGTGTTCTTTTGAGATGTTTAGACCCACGAGAGGCCCAAAAAATTATATTTGATTTCCATGGCAGCCTATGTGGGGAACAACATTTCTAGAAAACCACTACTTACAAAATTCTCAGGGCTGGGTACTACTGGCCTAATCTATTCATTGATGTCTGTGCAAAAATCAGGGCTTGTATCAAATGTCAGAAATTTTCTGGGAAGCATCAGCTTAAGTCTCTGTCATTGAAGCTTGTGGTTGCTTCAGGGCCATTGCAGCAATGGGGCCTATGCTTCATTGGGGAAATTCATCCTGCATCAAGAGGTCAACAAAGATGGATCCTAACTGCCACATATTATTTTACCAAGTGGACAGAAGCTATCCCCACAAGGAGTTATTCTCATATGATGATCATTTTTTTTCTGGAGGACATTATAACAAGATTTGGTTATCCAAGTAGGATTGTCACTGACAATGCTGCATCTTTCAAGGTTTAACCATTGATCTAATTCTATGAACAGTTTGGAATCAAATTGATTCACTCCACCCCCTACAATCCCCAAGGAAATGGATTAGAAGAGTCCTCTAACAAAATCCTGATAAAGATCATCAGAAGACTGTTAGAGGACAACAATAAAGCATGGGATTCAAAGCTCAAACATGCTCTGTGGGCTGATAGAGTAACAGTAAAGAGGTCCCTGGGTGTCTCTCCTTTTCAGCTTGTATATGGGACTAAATAATTTTTTCCTTCTTATCTCACCTTGCCAGTGGCAAATTTCTTCCAAGATCGTCAGGAAGAGCTTGATGAAATGATCAGAAGAATTCATCAGCTAGTAGAAGTTCAACAGACAAGAGAGCAGGTGATGGACATAAAACATGAACCTCAATAGAAGATCAAGCCATCGTTTGACAAAAAAAGTAGTAAGGATGATTTTCAGCTGGGGGATCTAGTACTCACATGGGATACACCCAGACAAGACAAGGGCAAGCATGGTAAAATTGAAGCCCTTTGGGTTGGACCCTTCAATATTGTTGACGAACTTTCAAATAATACCTATCGGTTGTAGAATCTGGAGGGTGATGAAGTTTTTGGTGGCTGATCCAGGTGGATATCAGTGTCCACCCACCTTTTCCAAATGGCTCAAAATGGTTTTCTCGCAATTTTGGCAATATACTATTTTTAGCAGGTTTTAACTTACGGGGCCATTTTGAGGGCCCAAATGAAGGTTTTTCGAGATAAAGGTTCTCAATGATAGCCAAAGGCATAATTGAGCCCCCAAAATTAATATACTTGATGATACCTTTCCAACGAGTTATCACACGCCTAAAACGGAGATCGTATGCAAAAGTTACGACCCTGGGAAGTTGATGTACTCACTTACCCAAACGGGGCCCACATGACTTTTGGCGCTTCATCTCCCAGGGTTAGGTTTTTGGATGTCTAGGGTTTTTGGAATTCCTTCTTATTGTAAAAAGGCCTTCAGAGCCTCATTGTAATCATCTTCTTGCGAATGCGAGTAGCCGTCACATCTCTTCTCAGAGATAAGCTGCCACCATTCTAGCGAGTCTTTCACTCTGTATTTTTACAGTCTTTGTACATTTCTTTCATTAATAGAAATCATGTATTACTGTATATCTGTGTTTATGCTTGCATCTCCGATACATTTTAGTTATATTATTGAATATCTACGATATCTCTGTGCATTTCTTTATTATATCTCCGATCTCATTTCGTGCCGAAAATAAAGCAGATCAGTGGCATCAGAGCAGGCTGCTCTTGATCATTTTTTTCTATGCATGTCCCCGACGAGGTCCAAGTATAGCAAGTTGGGTCTTGAGCTTGTCTCTCTTGAAGACTATCACTCTCGCACACCCTAGAAACCCTCAATGGTGGAAGAAAAGAAAAACGATGGAGCAGACGATCCTATCAATTTGTTGCTTGAGAAAGCTCTCACGCGACAGAGGGACGAAATGATGGAGAATTTTGCCCACATCCTTCAACGCCTGCCGATAGCATCAAGCGCATCTTCATAAAGCGGCCACTTTGGAGGCACCTCGCCTTTCAAGGTACAATTTAATTTTGATATTCCTGTATTTGAAGGACAGATAGATGCAGAAGCCCTAGAAAAATGGTTAACTCTGCTGGAAGGTTATTTCTCTGTTCACAATTTTTTCGAAAAAGAAAATATCACCTTTGCACTCCTTAAATCTCTCACTCATGTCAAACATTGGTGGGAAACTTACTGGGAGCAAAGTTCCATAGAGGAGTTTGGAATATATGGGGTCGATCCCACTTGGGGTTTTTTTGTGGATGTGGTAAAAGAACAATATTACCCTGTTGGCAACTATGAGGACCAGTACATGAGATGGACCACAATGCGGCAAGAGAGGGGCCAAGCAGTTTCGGAGTTCACCAATACCTTCCATACCTTGCACACCAAGCTGGGTATCAAAGACTCTGAGCGACATTTGGTTCAGAAATATCATGGGGCTCTACACAGATACATCCAAACTGAAATGGATTTTTTGGACATCTCATCACTCGGTGCTGCTTATCGATATGCTGTTAAAATTGAGCAGAAATTTAAGCACCAGAACAAACGGGAATTCAGGTTTGCAAATCCGCAACAACCAAAGTATGACAAAGACGGCCCTAACAAGCGGTCTCCCAAAAACCAGTCCAAGACACAAGAAAAGAAGGGTCACGGGAAGACAAAGAAGGACACCGAAAAATGGTGTGAGTTCCACAAAAGCCCCTGGCACAACACCGATGAATGTCACTCAAAACAGTCATTGGTGGTTGAGATCAAAGAAAAATAGCCGAACCCTGATTCAGAATATGATTCTAAAAATAATGGTAAAGAACAGATCATTGATGCAGACCCCACTGCTATTATCGCGACCACAACAATTCAACTAGAAGAACAACCATATCCTGAAGAGGGGGAGCACCTTTTTCATTCACAGATGTGGGTGAAGGGGACCCCGCTGCATTTTATTGTTGATAGTAGAAGCCAAAAGAACCTCATCTCAACATAGGTCGTCAAACAGTTGGGATTGTCGACAACACCACACCCACATCCATAGAACATCGGGTGGATTTGACAAGGATGAGATCTCCGTGTCAACCAACAGTGTCGATTGTCATACGACATCCAACCCTTGAAGGATGAGGTATTATGTGATGTTTCCCCACTAGATGTTTGTGATGTTCTCTTGGTCCAACCATATATGTGGAGATGCCATGTTGTTTATGAGTCTCGACACCATAGTGTCATTGTTACTTTGGGGGGTCATCTCTACAGAATACCAGAGGTAGTTCCGACTACTGTTCCACCTAAAAATTGTCGTATGGTAGTATCTCATACTGCAAAATTCAGCTTCTTCACAATGTGTTCAAAAGGAGAACAAAAGGACACTGCAACCACTACAGCCTTGCCCCAAGCACCTTCTATCCAACAGAAGAAGGTCGACAAGGCTGCAGCAAAGTGCAAAGATTCCTTCTACACACTGTCCTCTCATGTATATTGACTTGTTGAACAACCTCAATTGCAACAGGTTTGTGACAGATGTCCACAAACTGGGCAGCGTGACGTCTCCAGCAAGACAAGCAGCTCACCAAGATGCAGATTCAACAAATGCTTTTCCCTCTCCCCTGATAACTCAACGCAATGGATACCATTGATTCCTAGGGAGGGAGGATTGATCCAGGTGGATATCGGTGGCCACCCACCTTTTCCAAATGGCTCAAAATGACTTTCTGGCAATTTTGGCAATTTACTATTTTTAGCAGGTTTTAACTTCCGAGACCATTTTGAGGGCCCAAATGAAGGTTTTTTGATATCAAGGTTCTAAATGATAGCTGAAGGCATGCTTGAGCCCCCAAAATGAATCTCCTTGATGATACCTTTCCATCGATCTATCACATGCCTAAAACGGAGATCGTATGCAAAAGTTACGACCCCGGGAAGTTGATGTACTCACTTACCCAAACGGGGCCCACATGACTTTTGGCACTTCATCTCCCAGGGTTAGGTTTTTGGATGTCTAGGATTTTTGACATTCCTTCTTATTGTAAAAAGGCCTTCAGAGCCTCATTGTAATCATCTTCTTGCAAATGCGAGTAGCCGTCACATCTCTTCTCAGAGATAAGCTGCCACCATTCTAGTGAGTCTTTCACTCTGTATTTTTACAGTCTTTGTACATTTCTTTCATTAATAGAAATCATGTATTACTATATATCTGTGTTTATGGTTGCATCTCCGATACATTTTTTTTATATTATTGAATATGTGCGATATCTCTGTGCATTTCTTTATTATATCTCCGATCTCATTTTGTGACGAAAATAAAGCAGATCAGTGGCATCAGAGCAGGCTGCTCTTGATCGTTTTTTTCTGTGCATGTCCCCGACGAGGTCTGAGTATAGAAAGTTGGGTCTTGAGCTTGTCTCTCTTGAAGACAATTGCTCTCGCACACCCAAGAAACCCTCAATGGTGGAAGAAAAGAAAAACGACGTAGCAGATGATCCTATCAATCTGTTGCTTGAGCAAGCTCTCATGCGACAAAAGGACGAAATGATGGATAATTTTTCCCACATCCTTCAACGCATGCCGATAGCATCAGACACATCTTCATAAAGCAGCCACTTTGGAGGCACCTCGCATTTCAAGGTACAAATTAATTTTGATATTCCCGTATTTGAAGGACAGATAGATGCAGAAGCCCTAGAAAAATGGTTAACTCTGCTGGAAGGTTATTTCTCTGTTCACAATTTTTCTGACAAAGAAAAGATCACCTTTGCACTCCTTAAAGCTCTCCCTCATGTCAAACATTGGTGGGAAACTTACTGGGAGCAAAGTTCCATAGAGGAGTCTGGAATATATGGGGCTGATCCCACTTGGGATTTTTTTGTGGATGCGATAAAAGAACAGTATTACCCTGTTGTTAACTATGAGGACCAGTACATGAGATGGACCACACTATGGCAAGAGAGGGGTCAAGCAGTTCCGAAGTTCACCAATACCTTCCATACCTTGCGCACCAAGCTGGGTATCAAAGACTCTGAGCGACATTTGGTTCTGNCCAAGCTGGGTATCAAAGACTCTGAGCGAAATTTGGTTCTGAAATACCGTGGGGCTCTACATAGATACATCCAAACTGAAATGGATTTTTTGGACATCTCATCACTCGGTGCTGCTTATCGATATGCTGTTAAAATTGAGCAGAAATTTAAGCACCAGAAAAAATGGGAATTTGGGTCTGCAAATCCGCAACAACCAAAGTGTGACAAAGATGGCCCTAACAAGCTGTCTCCTGAAAACCAATCCAAGACACAAGAAAAGAAGGGTCACGTGAAGACAAAGAAGGACACTGGAAAATGGTGCAAGTTCTACAAAATCCCCTGGCACAACATCGATGAATGTCGCTCAAAATAGTCTTTGGTGGCCGAGATCAAAGACAAAGAGCTGAACCCTGATTCAGAATCTGATTATGAAAATAATGGTAAAGGATAGATCATTGACGTAGACCCCACTGCTATTGTTGCGACTGCAACAATTCAACCGGAAGAACCAACAGATCCTGAAGAGGGGGAGTGCCTTTTTCATTCACATATGTGGGTGAAGGGGACCCCACTGCATTTTATTGTTGATAGTGGAAGCCAAAAGAACCTCATCTCAGTAGAGGTCGTCAAACAATTGAGATTGTCAACAACACCACACCCGCAGCCATACAACATCGGGTGGCTTCAACAAGGACGAGATCTCCGTGTCAACCAACAGTGTTGATTGTCATAGGGCATCCAACCCTTCAAGGATGAGGTATTATGTGATATTTCCCCACTAGATGTCTGTGATGTTCTCTTGGTCCAACCATATATGTGGAGACGCCATGCTGTTTATGAGTCTCGACCCCGTAGTGTCATTGTTACTTTGGGGGGTCATCTCTACAAAATACCAGAGGTAGTTCCGACTACTGTTCCACCTAAAAAGTGCCGCAAGGTAGTATCTCATACTGCAAAATTCAGCTTCTTCACAATCTGTTCAAAAGGAGGACAAAAGGACACTGCAACCACTACAACGTTGCCCCAAGCACCTTCTATCCAACAGAAGCAGGTCGATAAGGCTGCAGCAAAGTGCAAAGATTCCTTCTGCACATTGTCCTCTCATGTATCTTGACTTGTTGAGCAGCCTTAACCACAACAGGTNTTGTCCTCTCATGTATCTTGACTTGTTGAGCAGCCTCAACCACAACAGGTTCATGACAGATTTCCACAAACTGGGCAGCGCGACGTCTCCAGCAAGACAAGCAGCTCACCAAGATGCAGATTCAACAACTGCTTTTCCCTCTCCCCCGAGAACTCAATGCAATGGAGACCATTTATTCCTAAGAAGGGAGGATTGATCCAGGTGGATATCGGTGGCCACCCACCTTTTCTAAATGGCTCAAAACGACTTTCTGGCAATTTTGGCAATTTACTATTTTTAGCAAGTTTTAACTTCCGGGGCCATTTTGAGGGCCCAAATGAAGGTTTTTTGATATAGAGGTTTTGAATGATAGATGAAGATGTGATTGAGCCCCCAAAATGAATCTCCTCGATGATACCTTTCCAACGAGCTATCACACGCTTGAAACGGAGATCCTATGCAAAAGTTACGACCCCGGGAAGTTGATGTACTCACTTACCCAAACGGGGCCCACATGAATTTTGTTGCTTCATCTCCCAGGGTTAGGTTTTTAGATGTCTAGGGTTTTTGGCATTCCTGCTTATTGTAAAAAGGCCTTCAGAGCCTCATTGTAATCATCTTCTTGCGAATGCGAGTAGCCATCACATCTCTTCTCAGAGATAAGTTGCCACCATTCTAGCGAGTCTTTCACTCTGTATTTTTACAGTCTTTGTACATTTCTTTCATTAATAGAAATCATGTATTACTGTATATATGTGTTTATGGTTTCATCTTCGATAAATTTCTATTATATTATTGAATATCTATGATATCTCTATGCATTTATTTATTATATCTCCAATCTCATTTCGTGTCGAAAATAAAGCAGATCAGTGGCATTAGAGCATGCTGCTCTTGATCATTTTTTTCTTTGCATGTCCTCGACGAGGTCCGAGTATAGAAAGTTGGGTCTTGAACTTGTCTCTCTTGAAGAAAATCACTCTCGCACACCCAAGAAACCCTCAATTGTGGAAGAAAAGAAAAACGGCGGAGTAGACGATCCTATCAATCTGTTGCTTGAGCAAGCTCTCACATGACAGAGGGACGAAATGATGGAGAATTTTTCCCACATCCTTCAACGCCTGTCGATAGCATCAAGCGCATCTTCATAAAGAAACCACTTTGGAGGCACGTCACCTTTCAAGGTACAAGTTAATTTTGATATTCCTGTATTTGAAGGACAGATAGATGCAGAAGCCCTAGAAAAATGGTTAACTCAGCTGGAAGGTTATTTCTCTGTTCACAATTTTTTCGACAAAGAAAAGATCACCTTTGCACTCCTTAAATCTCTCCCTCATGTCAAACATTGGTGGGAAACTTACTCGGAGCAAAGTTCCACAGAGGAGTCTGGAATATATGGGGCCGATCCCACTTGGGATTTTTTTGTGGATGCGGTAAAAGAACAGTATTACCCTGTTGGCAACTATGAGGACCAGTACATGAGATGGACCACACTGTGGCAAGAGAGGGGCCAAGCAGTTCCGGACTTTACCAATACCTTCCATACCTTGCGCACCAAGCTGGGTATCAAAGACTCTGAGCGACATTTGGTTCTGAAATACCGTGGGGCTCTACACAGATACATCCAAACTGAAATGGATTTTCTGGACATCTCATCACTCGGTGCTGCTTATCGATATGCTATTAAAATTGAGAAGA
>JASDQU010107743.1:147056-189208 GCA_032191745.1 Picea mariana | reverse complement strand
AAGGGTCACAGGAAGACAAAGAAGGACACCGAAAAATGGTGCGAGTTCCACAAAAGCCCCTGGCACAACATCGATGAATGTCGCTCAAAACAATCATTGGTGGTCGAGATCAAAGACAAAGCACCGAACCCTGATTCAGAATCTGATTCTGAAAATAATGGTAAAGGACAAATCATTGACGCAGACCCCACTGCTATTGTCGCGACCGCAACAATTCAACCAGAAGAACCAACATATCCTGAAGAGGGGGAGCACCTTTTTCATTCACAGATGTGGGTGAAGGGGACCCCGTTGCATTTTATTGTTGATAGCGGAAGCCAAAAGAAGCTCATCTCAGCAGAGGTCATAAAACAGTTGGGATTGTCGACAACACCACACCCGCAACCGTACAACATCGGGTGGCTTCGACAAGGACGAGATCTCCGTGTCAACCAACAATGTCGATTGTCATACGGAATCCAACCCTTCAAGGATGAGGTATTATGTGATGTTTCCCCACTAGATGTTTGTGATGTTCTCTTGGTCCAACCATATATGTGGAGACGCCATGCTGTTTATGAGTCTCGACCTTGTAGTGTCATTATTACTTTGGGGGGTCATCTCTACAGAATACCAGAGGTAGTTCAGACTACTGTTCCACCTAAAAAGTGCCGCAAGGTAGTATCTCATACTGCAAAATTCAGCTTCTTCACAATCTGTTCAAAAGAAGAACAAAAGGACACTGCAACCACAACAACCTTGCCCCAATCACCTTCTATCCAATAGAAGAAGGTCGATAAGGATGCAGGAAAGTGCAAAGATTCCTTCTGCACATTTTCCTCTCATGTATCTTGACTTGTTGAGCAGCCTCAACTGTAATAGGTTCGTGAGATATTTCCACAAACTGGGCAACGCGACATCTCCACCAAGACAAGCATCTCACCAAGATGCAGATTCAACAAATGCTTTTCCCTCTCCTCTGAGAACTCAACACAATAGAGACCATTGCTTCCTAAGGAGGGAGGATTGATCTAGGTGGATATCAGTGGCCACCCACCTTTTCCAAATGGATCAAAACGAATTTCTGGCAATTTTGACAATTTACTATTTTCAGCAGGTTTTAACTTCCGAGGCCATTTTGAGGGCCCAAATGAAGGTTTTTCGATATCAAGGTTCTCAGTGATAGCCAAAGGCATGATTGAGCCCACAAAATGAATCTCCTTGACTATACCTTTCCAACAAGCTATCACACGCCTAAAATGGAGATTGTATGCAAAAGTTACGACCTCGGGGAGTTGATGTACTCACTTACCCAAACGGGGCCCACATGACTTTTGGCGCTTCATCTCCCAGGTTTAGGTTTTTGGATGTCTAGGGTTTTTGGCATTCCTGTTTATTGTAAAAAGGCCTTCAAAGCCTCATTGTAATCATCTTCTTGCGAATGCGAGTAGCCGTCACATCTCTTCTCAGAGATAAGCTGCCACCATTCTAGCGAGTCTTTCACTCTGTATTTTTACAGTCTTTGTACATTTCTTTCATTAATAGAAATCGTTTATTACTGTATATCTGTGTTTATGGTTGCATCTCCGATACATTTCTATTATATTATTGAATATCTGCGATATCTCTGTGCATTTCTTTATTATATCTCCAATCTCATTTTGTGCTGAAAATAAAGCAGATCAGTGGCCCAGTAAATGGGCACTTCCTGAATTTTTTTTTGTTTAAAGATGTAGTCAGTGTTCCACCATTGTAAATACCGTTCATGTTTTATGGTTTTTTTTTTTTTTTTTAATAAAAGACTCCACAACCCAACACTAATTCACTGAAGCTGTGGAAAGAGTTCTTAGAGCCTCGCAGGGAGGACTCTATCCCCCATGGAGCCTAATTTTATCACATAAACTTGTCAACCCTTAAGGGTTTGTGGTTTCTACCTAAGTCTGTATTTTTTCCTGTCTCTCCCCCTTTGCAAACCCGATTCTAAGTTTTTCCTCTTGGCTTGTAGCTTTTCTTCTGTCTATCTTCGTCTGTTGGATTAACCTGTTTTCTCTAAACTGATCACTTCTCTCTTGAAATTTGTAACTGATCGTTTGTTTCCCCGAGCCCTCAGTCAGTCATCTAGGTAATGTTTCAAAGAAACCACATCCATAAGCATAAGCGCAATGCTTAGAGCAGGCTGATATTGACTTAAATCAAGCGAGCGAGAAAGATCAAATTTCAATGGTAGAGATCCATCAGATAGATCGGATCAACGACCATCGGGTGATCAGGATCATAGATTTGCATGAAGTATAGCGTCAAAGTTTTGAAATCGCGAGGCCAATCCTAGCCGTTGTTCCTGGGAAGGACACATGGCTCAAGATTAATCATTTCTCTGACTCACAGGATGGAGTAGTCAAAGGGCAGAGTCATGAGGACTCGTGAAATGTAAAATCATGAAATGATCAGAGCCGTTCATTTCAGAAGGACACGTGGTGCACGATCAACATAGTCATGATTTCGCGAGTCAAAAGGGTCAAAGGGTAGAACCATGCAAACTCGCGAAACACAAAGTTGCAAAATGATCTGAGCCATCTAGCTAGGGGAGCATGTGGAAACATAAGAGAAATCATGATCTCGCGTTTCGAGGGTTTTAGCATGGAGCAAAGCATGAAGCCCCGAGTCTCGAAATGCCGATGTTAATCATGGCTGTCAGAATCAAGGCAAATATGACCGTCGATCTAGATGGGTCATTTCACGGGATAAAACATCGGGATATTTGAAATCAAGGGGAGTGAAGCCCCCCCAAAATGAGAAATCCTGAGATTTCATATGGATAAGCACGCAGTCACGGCCCACGGTCGTGTGGGGCAAGGGAATGTAGCTGTGCAAAAGATTGAAGCGTCCGTCTTGGTCTCAGCAGAAGATCGACGTGGTTTCAAGATGCCGAGGTYAGTTGGAAGGAGTCATAGGCACCTCCTAGAACATTCATGGGTGTCAGGCCTCACCCTGATCCCGAGGAAGGTAGTTAATGAAATTGGGGAAGTTGGTTGAAACCTCATTTCACCACATAAATAAAAAGCATGGAAGAGCTAGCCATGGAAGTAGACTGTCAGTCCAAAGTTCCCCTATCTGCGGACTTTCCTGCAAAGACCATACTGATCCGAACTCGCGTCTGACAGAAGAATTCATGTACAGATTGGAAAAAGGAGATGCAGACGCAAAGACTTGATTGTAGTGGCCAGATCACATTCCTGGTGGTGGCAAGTTGTTTTGAGTATAAATACTCAGTTTTGATATTTTGTTAAGGTCGATGGTTGATCTAATCTCCCGTATTGTAAAGTTTTAATGAAGCGTCTGGTTCTTTGGTTATGTCTTTCCATTTGAGACTTATTGTTTAATGATAGTCAACTTTCTTATCATCTCTTTTGATTCTGATATTGAAGACTCCGGCATGGGTGATCCAGTCAATTTTTTGTGATTGTATTGTAATGCATGTTTGATTGCAATATTATTATGAGGTTTTCAATTTCCTGAAGTTTTGGGTTCAATAAGATCTTGTATTTGAAGCTTTTCCTCCTTAGGCCGTTGGAAGACCCAATGTCCATAACAGACCTCTACATTTCCTCACCGGTTCTCCACCCTACTTACCCTTTACTACAATTTACTGACTAAATTTAGATCAATACCTCACCTGGTCACGCATAGCCTAGTCCGGATTTCTGATTTAAAGTGATATTTTCTTGAGTCTGCGCCCATTTGACCACCTTTAATTTATTCATTGTGACATACAAACTCATGGGTACTGGGCTTACCTCTGTCTTAATCTAGAGGTGACTTCTGGTGCTAACACAACCATCAAGTGGTAAGTTTTTCTTTAAAAGTTTTGAATCAGGAATCAAACAACAAAGCCCAATCACCAGGTTGAAATTGTTTCTTTTTGATAAATTTATCATGCCACTTGCTCCTTTGGTTTTGAACTAAAATTGTTCGTTGTATAACATCTTGTATAATCTAATCCAATTCATTTAATTGTAGATATCATTGTTTTTGTGCCTCGTCTAAGTCTAATCCCAATTATGCAACAATACAGAAAGTCCTTACTTGGAATTCAATTGGTAGAAGTACTTGTTTTCCATAAACTAGTTCATATGGGGTATGCCTAGTGGTGTTTCTCTAGGTGGTACGATATTCCCACAAAGCCTATGGAAGTCTATCAGCCCAATCCCTATGGTGTAATTGGATAGTTTTGGTTAATATAGTTTCCAATACTTTGTTTGTTGATTCTACTTGTCCATTAGTTTGTGGGTGATATGGAGAAGACTTACGATGCTTTATCCCATATTTTTCCATTAATTCCTTCATCAGATTAGAAGTGAATTGTGTACCCTGGTCTGTAACAATCTCACGAGSAACACCAAAGAGGGTAAATATATCTTCATAAATGAACTCAATAATAGATTTTTCAGTATCCCTAAACAAGGTTTTTTCCTCTACCCACTTGGTGACATAATATGTGCAAAGAAGAATATAATTCTTCTTATGAGACATGGGAGAAATTGGTCCTACAAAATCAAGGGCCCATTTCTCAAAAGGTTCTATCATAAATTGATCATGTAAGGGAATTTCATCAGCTTATGTGGGTCTTCCTATCCTCTGACAGCTATCGCAACTTGTCACATATTTGGCAGCATCCTTAACAATTCTAGGCCAATAGTAACCTGAATGTAAAAATTTATATGTTGTACGTTTACCGCAAAAATTTCCACCACATGGTCCATCATGAAAAATTCATAGGATCTCTGGTATCTCATCTTCCTAGACACATCTACAAATAATCAAGTCTGTCCCAATATGAAAAATGTCATGGCCAACCCAGGAGTAGTTAGCACTTTGCGTTATAATTCGATGCTTTTCATGAGGTGACAAATGAGCTAGTAACTTTCTAGTAGCCAAATAATTTTCCATGTATACAAGCCATGGAGTGTTTGCAGAGATGGAAAAGAGATGCTCATATAAAAAAATATCATCAATAAGAATACTATCACCCTCATGATTAATGTGCGAGAGAAAATAAACTACTAAGTTCTCTTTTCTAGGTCAGTCAAGGACGATGATATTGAATTCTTGTAATAACATGAGCCACCTAGTTACTTGACCATTGGTAATAGGTTTGTTCATGAGAAATATAAAGGAAAAGTGATCTGTATGTATAAATAAATCATATCATGTGATATAATAGTGAAACTTATTGATGGCATGGACAACTGCCAAGAATTATTTTTTGGTGACTATATAGTTTATCTTGACAGGGGACAAGTTCTTACTCACAAAGTAAATGGCATAGGATTGTTGGTCTTATTTTTTTCTTAATACTCCCGCTATTGCAGTATCAGAGGCATCAATGGATATATGAAATGAAAGGGCCCAATAAGGTCACCTAAGAACTGGCGCCACAGATAATTTATCTTTTAGAGTTTCAAAGGCGGTTTGACAATGGTCAGTCCAAAGAAAATCAACATCTTTTGTAAGCAATCCAAACATTAGTGCAAAAATATTTGTAAAATTATCAATAAATCACTGGTAGTATCCGACATGACCAAGAAATATTCTTACCTCTTTTTGAGTCTTTGGAGGAGGAATTTTGTTAGGGTCCTAACCCGCACATAGGTAGAATAATATATTCGAATGTAATAAAGGTCAATATTAATAAGGCCTTTCAATAAAATAGAATAAGGCGGATGTAAGAAGACCTAATAGAAGCTTTCACTTCTAGAAGGATCTTTCTCTAGATGCTTCTTTTTAGTATAAATAGGAGTCGAGGGTATGATAACCCTAGCTTGGATATTATTGTAATAGAGCTCTGCTCAACTGGAGGTTGCCCCCTTGAAGAGGCTCATGAACATTGCTTCCAGATTCAAAGTGCTATTTCTGTTGTTATTCTTATATCCTTTCAATGTTAATGTGGTGAATGTTCTAGTTATATTGCTATTATTCTGCCATTACTAGCATTTTATTTCTGTTCTGCATATTTTTTTATATCTGGTATATTACAAGTGGTATCAGAGCACTTTCTTGGCAGAAATTGTGGGTAATTTTTTTTCCAGGGTAGGGACGTATTCCGGCGTCTTTAATCCACAAAGATCTATCGTTACATGCATAAAACCATGATTGAGGGATTCATACACGCAGGAAATACAAGTGGTTCTTAAGCGCACATCTATTGGCCACCCTTGTAACCCCTATTGGTACCCCTTCGAGTGGTAGCACATCAGATAGAACCCGTGTACAGATCGGCCTAGATTACCTGAATCCCTCTTTAGATAAACCAATCAGCTGCCTGACTGCTATAGTGTCACTAAGAACAACACTCGAAAAGATACTCTCTAGTACCTGTGTAGTCAGGTAGTACGGCTAAGGGTACAGTCTATCCTCCTTAGTTAGTGCCCTGAGATATTGGGCTGAGTACTACTATTGGACCCCGCATGTATATCAGAGAGCTATAGCACAGGGAAAACCCTTGTCTGTAGAACCCTTGAATACCTAACCCTTGGGGACAGAAACATAAACAAATTAAAACAGACAAGATCTATTGCTGCGCAAATGTGTTTGGGTTGCCAAGTAAATACACATTTCTTTCTAGTTAAACATTTGGGCATTTCCTCTCTACAGTGTTCTTCAGACCGGATGTCCAAAAAAAAAAAAGGTCTGGAAATTTTTGCACCATTATTTGAGACCTATTTCATTGGATTCATCTCTTTTCCCTGATCACATTCATCCCTATCATTTTTTTGGAAAAAAAGTGTTTACCCCGTCCGTCCCTTTTCAGTTCCCTATCCTCATGGCCCACACTCGTAGCCAAGACTTGGAAGCTCGCTTCAACACCTTGCAATCTGGTCTCATTGAGACCCAACAAGAAGTGAAACAACTCAGTGCTAATGTTGCTGCCATCAATACAACCATGCAGTCCTCAATGGGTGAAATAAAACAAGACCTCACCATCGAGCTTGAATCAGTCTTTTCGACACTCTGCACCAAAATGCATATCCCTACAGATAATACCTCCTCTTCCTCACCCCCACATACTGAAGATGACCATTCCTCTCATTCCCATACCTTGCAGAACCATCACTTTCAACGTGACCTACACCTTCCATGGGTGGATGTGACCAAATTTGATGGCTCAGAACCCACTGGTTGGGTAACCCAAATGGAACATTACTTCTCTTTATACAGCATTACAGATGACTTGGCCAAACTCTAGTATGGTGTTCTCCATCTAGATCAAGAACGTTGGCAATGGTGGCAATGGAGAAAAAATTCTTGTCAAGGGTATATTGCTTGGACACAATTTGTGGCAAAGCTTTATGAACGCTTTGACATTGACACCAACCATTTGGGCCATTTGATAAAGCTGAAACAATTAGGAACATTGGAAGACTTTATAGCTGCCTTTGAGTGCCTGGCTTTTAGAACAGAGGGCATGTCTGATGCCTTTTTCATAGAGTGTTTTATCAGTGGCCTCAAGGATGAAATTCGAGCCCATGTCCTCATGGCTCGGCCTGAGAGTTGGGTGGAGGCTACCAAAAGTGATAAAGAAGCACAAAAGGTTGTATCTTCTTAAAACCACAAACCCTCCTTCATGCCTCGCCCTAAATCAGTAAATCCCACTACTCCCTTTGCTCCACTAAAGATCCAAAAATTGACCCAGGCTAAAATGGCTGAATGCCAACTCAAAGGCCTTTGTTATAATTGTGACGACAAATATTTCCCGGGCCACAAGTGTAAAGAACAAAATATTTTTATGGCCATCTCCGAGGAGATTTCGTAAGAAGATGAAGAAACCCCCTCCATGTCTGAATCACCTAAATCCACTGACATAACCCCTCCCTCAGACCCTCCCGAAGTAGAACCAGTCATTTCCCTCAATTCTCTCATTGACTTCTCTGCTCCCCAAACCCTCAAGCTAATCGGTTACATCAAGCATCGGAAGGTCATCATTCTGGTTGATAGGGGCAACACCCATAATTTTATTCATCGCCGCATTGCCTAAGAAACTCATTGCTACATC
The DNA here is from genome assembly GCA_032191745.1 of Picea mariana. Taxonomy (NCBI): domain Eukaryota; kingdom Viridiplantae; phylum Streptophyta; class Pinopsida; order Pinales; family Pinaceae; genus Picea; species Picea mariana. Next base: position 181,179 of record JASDQU010107743.1, on the reverse strand, counting down.
CATGCCGTCAATAATTTCCAAATCATGATTGCCAATGGTGGTTCCATGAAATGTGGAGGGCGTTGTGAAAATGTGTGTCTCCAAATTGGTGACTACCACTTGAAATCCCATATGTTTTCTATCGACATGGGAGGTTGTGACATTGTGCTGGGTGCAAATTGGCTAAGGAATTTGGGTCCCATTCTCACGGATTTTAAAGACTTAACCATGCAATTCAACAAGGAGGGCCACCAATATAAGTTCCAAGGCATCACCGCCAGTTCACCTAAGGTCATTAGTTCCCATCGCATGGAAAAGATGCTAAAAAAGGGTCATTCTGGTGTTATCGCCCAACTCCATGCCATACAAGCGACAGAGACACCCTCAGTACCGCAAGATCTCCAAGCCATCCTTTCTAAACATCAATTGGTATTTTCCACTCCCCAAGGCCTCCCTCCTTCCCATGGTGTTCATGATCATTCCATTCCCCTTGTACCAGGAAGCCTTCCTCCCAATATCCATCCGTATGATCACCCCTTTTCCCAAAAAAATGAAATTGAGAAAATGGTTCAGGAACTCCTTACTATAGGTGTTATCCACCCTAGTACGAGCCCCTATTCGTCTCCCATGGTCATGGTCCTGAAGAAATAAGGTTCTTGGCGAATGTGTCATGACTTCCGTTCCCTCAACAAACTTACCATCAAAGACAAATTCCCCATTCCTGTCATTGATGACCTCCTGGATGAATTGAGTGGCACCCAATTCTTCACTAAACTGGATCTTCGTTCAGGCTACCANCTCCTTACTATAGGTGTTATCCACCCTAGTACGAGCCCCTATTCGTCTCCCATGGTCATGGTCCTGAAGAAATAAGGTTCTTGGCGAATGTGTTATGACTTCCGTGCCCTCAACAAACTTACCATCAAAGACAAATTCCCCATTCCTGTCATTGATGACCTCCTGGATGAATTGAGTGGCACCCAATTCTTCACTAAACTGGATCTTCGTTCGGGCTACCACCAGATATGTATGAAAGAGGCAGATATTCCCAAGATTGCCTTTAGAACTCATGAGGGCCACTATGAGTTTTTGGTCATGCCCTTTGGCTTGTGTAATGCCCCCTCCACCTTCCAAAGCCTCATGAATCACGTCTTCCATCCTTTTATCTGCCATTTTGTCTTAGTTTTATTTTATGATATCCTCATCTATAGAAAAACCTGGACAAACCATCTTGCTCATGTGGATCGAGTTCTCCATCTACTCGCTCAACACCAACTTTTCCTGAAATAGTCTAAATGTGATTTTGGTGCCTCAGAAGTAGAATACTTGGGTCATCTAGTTGGCAAAGATGGCGTCAGGGTGGATCCTAAAAAGATTGAAGCTATGCAAGACTGGCCTCACTCAAAGACTCTTAAGAGCTTGCGTGGATTTCTAGGCTTAACAGGGTATTATTGCAAGTTTGTTAAGAATTATGGGAAGATTGCAACACCTCTCACTGCTCTCCTAAAAAAGAACTCTTTCACTTGGACTCCAGCCACTGCTCAAGCCTTTCAAACCTTGAAGATGGCCATGTGCACCACTCCAATCCTCGCCCTTCCCAATTTTACAAAGACCTTTGTGTTGGAATGTAATGCCTCAGGGAAAGGAATTGGTGCTATCCTTATGCAAGAGGGTCGACCTTTGGCCTTTACCAACAATCAACTATCTAAAAGAAATCTGGGCAAATCCATCTATGAAAAGGAAATATTGGCTATTCTGCATGCCGTGGATCTCTAACATCCTTATCTATTGGGGCAATGGTTCCAAATTAAGACAGACCATCAAAGCCTCAAGTATTTTCTGGAACAACGCATTTCCTCCCCAGAACAACAAAAATGGGTGACTAAACTCTTTGGATATGATTATGAGATCATTTATAAGAAAGAAAAAGACAATGTGGTTGTGGATGCACTTTCCCGAAAATATGAAGATGAAGGATCCCTTTTTTCTCTTCCATTCATTGTACCAAATTGGCTCCAAGCTATTCTCTAGGAATGACTACAAGATCCCAAAAGTTCATAGTTGATCCAACAATTGTAGTCCAATGCTCCAGCTTCCCCAGGGTACTCTTGGCTCCATGAGGAACTTCGATACAAAGGCCGTTTGTATTTAAGTAAACAATCAAAGCTTAAATCCATGGTACTTTCTGAGCTTCATGCTACACCCACAGTAGGGCTCTCCGGATTCACCAAAACCTATGACAGGGTAAAACGTTCCTTTTTTTGGGATGGTATGAAACATGAAATTTGTAATTTTGTAGCTGAATGTGACGTGTGTCAATGCAACAAGGGAGAAATAGTCAAATCACCGGGCACACTACAACCACTCCTGATTCCCCCTGCTATTTGGAAGGATATCTCTATGGATTTTATTACCGGCTTACCCAAATCGGGAAATAAATCTGTCATCACGGTGGTTGTTGATCACCTTTCCAAGTATGCTCATTTTTGTGCCCTTCAACACCCGTTTATAGCATCCACGGTGGCTCAAATATTCATGGATCAGTTCTTCAAGCTTCATGGTATGCCACACTCTATTGTTCTGATCGCGACCCAACTTTCACAAGCAATTTTTGGCAAGAACTGTTCAAGATACAAGGCACATAATTCCATCTCAGCACAGCTTATCATCCCCAAACTGATGGCCAAACAGAAGTTGTCAACAAGTGTTTGGAAACATATTTGAGGTGTTTTGCCTCGGAAAAGAAAAATCAGTGGGCTCAATGGTTACCCCTAGCTGAATGGTGGTACAACACTTCATACCATACAACTACATGCATGACTCCTTTTGAAGTGGTATATGGACAGAAGCCACCTTCATTTCTCTCATACTTACTGGGTGCCTAGAAGGTCCAAGCAGTTGACCTAACACTCACAACTTGAGAGGCTATTCTCCATACCCTCAAAGAGAATTTGGTCATGGCACAGAATCGAATTGCAGCAACAAGCAGATCAAGGTCGCTCTGAACGTTAGTTTACAGAAGGGGATCAGGTTTTTCTTTGACTGCAACCTTACAAGCAAACTTCCCTCAAGGCCAAGCATTGTCAGAAGCTAGCACCCAAATTTTATGGTCCTTATACCGTGCTCAAGCATGTGGGACAAGTCACCTATTAGTTAGCTTTTCCCAGCCATTCGAAGCTACATCCTATTTTTCATGTTTCATTCTTAAAGAAGGTGATTGCAGCTAAGTGCCAAATTCAAACCAACCTTCCAGAGTTAGCTGAAGAAGGATCCATTTGGATACAACCAGAAGCAGTTTTGGACCAGCGTGAGCATCGCCTACGTCAGAGAACCATCAGGGAAGTGCTAGTCCAGTGGAAAGATACAACCCCAGCAGACACCACTTGGGAACCAACTACCATTTTGCAACAATTTTCTCATCTCAAGCCTTGAGGACAGGGCTATTTTTAAGGGGGCAGACATGTTAGGGTCCTAACTCGCACATAGGTAGAACAATATATTCAGATGTAATAAAGGTCAATATTATTAATGCCTTTCAATAAAATAGAATAAGGCGGATGTAAGAAGACCTAATAGAAGCTTCCACTTCTAGAAGGATCTTCCTCTAGATGCTTCTTTTAGTATAAATAGGAGTCGAGGTTATGAGAACCCTATCTTGGATATTATTGTAATAGAGCTCTACTCAACTGGAGGTTTCCCCCTCGAAGAGGCCCATGAACATTTCTTTTAGATTCAAAGTGCTATTTCTGTTGTTATTCTTATATCATTTCAGTGTTAATGTGGTGAATGCTCTAGTTATATTGCTGTTATTCTACCATTACTAGCATTTTATTTCTGTTCTGAATACCTTTTATATCTGGTATATTACAAAGTTTGACGATTACCTCAATCTTAGCAGGATCCACTTTAATCCCTTCAGATGAAACATGATTCCTAAGACTACTCCTTCAGTCAATAACATTTTACATTTTTCATGACTTAAGGATAGATTCATTTCTTGACATCTAATAAGAACTTTCTTCATATTATCTAGGGATTCCTGATAAGTATTACCGTATACTATAAAATCATCCATATACACTTCCACACAATCATGAATGAGGTCAACAAATATCCCTAATATTTCTTGTTGAAATGTGGCAGGATCATTACACAAACCAAATGGTAAGACACTATAGGCATAGGTTCCCCAAGGACAAGTGAAATTAGTCTTGTCCTGATCCTCAAGTGCTATGAGAATTTGGTTGTATCCGCTATATCCATCCAGGAAGGAAAAGTATCGCTTCCCTGGCAAGGTATCCAAGACTTGGTCAATGAAGGGAAGGGGAATATAATCCTTGACAGTGGCCTTATTAAGTTCCCGGAAGTCAACACAAATTCTCCATTTTCCGGTTCCTTTCTTTGGAACCACTACAAGTGGGGATACCCATTTACTATCAGAGATTGGATAAATAAAACCGACATTCAATAGTTTTTGTATATCCTCCTTTACTATATCTTTTAGTGCCAGATTCATCCTTCTTTGGGGTTTCCTAACAGGTGTTACTTCTGCCTGGGTATATATGTGATGAATTCACATGTCGGGGTGTATATCCTTCATATTAGCATATTCCCAGGTGAATGCCCCTAATTAGTCTTTAAGAAATTTACTAATTGTTCTTGTTGATCTGTATCTAGCCCGAAATTTATATGTAGAAATTTCCCAGGACTAATCTCATAAGGAATGGTATAAGATATTGCATATTCATCTATCTCAAAAATAAAATTTGTTGAATACAAAGTTGATGGGTCCAACTGTTCTTGAAATTCTTCACCAAACATGTACTCAAATTAGGGAAAATATTGTGGAAAATCAACACACATGATTGCAGAAATAAATTGATTTAGGACATTCTCTGTTGTTTTCTCCTGAAGTTCCTAGGAGTGATCACTAGGCAACACAGGTTCTTCCTAGTTCTCATTCTCATATGGACATTAAAGACACCATATATTCTCTAAAACAATTTGAGCTAGTGGGTATATGGCAAGCTTATGTATAGAAATCCCATTAGAGATAGTCATTTCACCTTCTCTACATCCAATAAATGCATTGGTTGTGGCCAACCAAGGTCTTCCCAAGATAATGGGATGTCCTTTAGCAGGATCCTTTGAATGAATGACAAGAAAGTCTACTGGATATTCCCATGATTCTAATGTGACTATGATATCATCCAAGATTCCTTCAGGTATAACTTTTGTCTTATCTGCTAATTCCAAAATAGTTGGGGTAGGTCTAAGGAGGGGTTTCAACTATAATTTCTCTAAGGTAGTAATAGTCATAACATTAATGGCTGCCCCTAGGTCAATGAGAGTATTTCCAATGGGAACCTTATTAATGGTTATTGTTACTACGGGGTTCCCTAGGTTTGCATACTTTGTGACCGTAGGCTGATCTGATATGCATTCAGACAATTCTCCTATCAAATGTACTGTTGGAGGATATTTTTGTTTCCTACCCACTTTATTGATACAAAATTCCTTGATCAAATTACTATAAATTGGAATGTCCTTTATGGATTGTAACAGGGGAATTTTGACACGGATATTATTCAATTCATTTAAAATGTCAAATTCTGGTCGAATCATTGGTTTCTCAATTGCTAATATTTTTGGATATAGAGGGGATTTTGTAATATGTGAAGATTCACTTTGGGAAAGATTTTGTTCTTGGTCTTTAGGAATAATAACATCTTCCCACTTAGTTTCATCTGTGGGTTGTTTGGGAGTTTCATCTTCTTCTTCTTCTTCCCTACTAAAGGCCTTTGTCTATCCATAACTTTCCCCAACCTTAGTTGAATCTCATGTAATGGAACAGGAGAAACAACATATGTCAAGAAGGTTTGTAGCTCAACATTATGAAGAGGTTGAATTGGTTTGTTATTCGGGTTAGGCACCAGTTGTGTTGGTAATAATGTTGGTCTTGGGGAGCTTGTATTTTGAAATTGTTGGGGTTGTTGTGGAATAGGAGGTAAAGGTGGGGGAAAAAAACCTGGCAAAAGTTGTTGGATGTTTGGTGGAAAATGCGGGTAAGGATGAGTGGGCATAGGAATAGGTGGAGCTTGAGTGTTTACTTGGGTATGCCATCCTCTCCATCCTTGTAGCCAAGGGTGGTGTGAATCATACTGTGGAGACCGGTTTTTCCAATTTGGTGAGTTCCATTATTTTGGTTGTTGATAATAAGGTGGAACTTGAGGTGGTAGATCTTGGTATGTAGGATGACTCCTAGGGTTCCATGGCCTCCTAGGTGCATAAGAAGATTTCCCAAGATCCCCACTTCTATAAATGGATAATAAACTGGGCAGTGATGGGAATTTTTCAGTTGGGTGATATTTAGTATAGAAGCCACAAACTGAAATGTTCTCTAATGGGAATTCCATTGAGGAATGCTTCCTCTTGCACCTTGGACAAAATATGCACATTGATGCATTCTCTTCCTCATGTTTCTTCTTAATATTTAAGGTGTCCAACTAGGAACCTATTGTACTTAGAATATCGGTTTTGAAGTTCTCCAATAGGTTTCCTATATCTACCCTTGTAATACCACTAGAAATAACTACTTTTATGTTTCTACTATAAGGATCTTGAACACTCTTCCCAGTTTTGTCCCTACTCATTGAGTACTTTCTACACATTTCATATATTTCAATGAATGGTTTATGGGATGTCACCTGATTCCATCAGGTTAAGTGTCTCTAGATATTCTTCCAAAATTCCTTTAAGGAAAAGAGTCCTTACTATATCATCTGGAAGGTCATGGTATTTCAGTTTTTGTGAGGTATAAGAAAACTGTTCCATGTAAGATTCGAGACTCTCATCGTCTAAATGTTTAATTTTAAAAATATCACTACGAGAATCCTTATAATTGCAATAGTATTGGATTTTCTTAAGAAATATAGCTTTCATATCTTCCCAAGAACTAATTCTAGACTCTCCTAACCCCATGAACTATCTTAGTGTAGAATCCTTGAGAGTGGCAGGAAAAAGTTTTAATTTCTGGTCATCTTGCAAGTAGTTATAACTTCTACACAAGATGTCAAACTCAAATAGGAAGGTATCTGGGTCCTCATTGCTCTTACCATAAAAGGTGGGCAGTGATGAGAGTGGAATGTTCTTCATGTTGACATTTTGTGTGGTATCCAAAATTGGAATCCCAAAGGTGGTTTCTGTTTGGTTTCCAACTTCTTCTCCCTCATCATGTATTACATGGTTATGATCCTCCTCATCATCCATACTGATTTGATTCCCAAAGAGAGAATACCTGAATGGTTTTATCTTTAAAGATAACAAAGTATCCCAAGGTTGTTTTTCAGGAAGGGCATTCCTTCGATATGAAGATTTATCTACTATTTGGATGTCCAGGAATTTACTCAAGCCTATTGAAACTATTTGTGCCAAATTTGTTGTTTCAACTTTGGATACAACTATATTGGTTGAACTTCCAAATAGAGAATTCCCTTGTTCAGGGTCAATGATACCTACAAATTTAGAGTCCCCTGATGGTGGTGAAAAGGAAAAGGTAGCGTTGGATGGTTCTGATGAAGGTTTGAGTGGTCTTGCCTCCTATCCCACTACTGTTGATGTCTCAATTTTCTGCTCCATAGTTTCCCCAATTTTGGTCTCTTATGAGACTTTTTTAGCTCTTTGGGTTGAGTTATCCCCTACTTTCTGGTATTGTTCTGCAAAGTTTATGGGTGGGGTGTTCCTTCCTCCAAAAAGGTTAGAAGGAACCTTGATCATAATTTTTGGTTTGGTTTTGATATATCTACCCTTTGGGTCCCTAGGTTTGTTCATGAAAGAAGTACAAAAAGAAAAACTACCATTGGGTTTGGGGGAAATTGCTATAACAGATGCACATGTTTTTACCTCTCATATTAAAGTTCCCCTGCCACCAAACTAGTAATAATGCTCATAAATAATCTACTTCCTAACTGTTTTCTACCTTAAGACAACTCCCTGACAACAACGCCAAAAATGATGGGTAAACTATATGTAYTGATTTCCCTCAATTAAATTGTCAACACGGGGTAMGTAAACTTAGAGTTGTGACATAGTATGAGTCAAGGAAGAAAGAAAAGATAATGGAAAGATTAAATAGCTAAGGAGATGGTTTACCCTAGGGATCAACAATCTTTTCAATTTACAATTCAACCGCTTTAAAATATGTCCTTTAAAGATTTATTTAAACAACATATTCTATGTTAAATATACAAAGCAACCTTTAACTAATGAGATTTAAGCAATCTAGGACTATGAAATATTTAATCTAAGTAGCTTTAAACAATCTAGGACTATGAACTATTTAATCTATCTCTGAATAAACAATTAACAAATAATCTATCTCTGAACAATTTAATCTATCTATTTAATCCATCTGTGAATGAAAAATCAATCTCTGAATAGGCAAATAATCTGTCAAAATTATCTTTAGAAGTGAACTCTATTCTTAAATAAAAAACTCACAAGTATTTCTATCTTGCAGAGAATAAACACTAATCTACCTAACTGGAAGCAAGAAAAGCAAAAACTTGCAATTATTTCTATCTTGTAGAGAATAAACACTAATCTACCTAACTGAAAGAAAGAGTGTTGTGAAAATATTCAAATGTGATGATTGTGTCTACGGTGGCTAATTACATCGCGATGGCATATAACCAATAATGACAATTCAAGTGGAATTAACTCAATGCTAACTTCTATAGAGAAATACATAGTAGGGTTAAAGCAGTCTATAGAAAGCTTTGTCATAATAAAAGAAACATTAGATGTTCTTGTAATTCATGTGATCTACAAATATTGTGCAGAAGAGATTCAACATCAATCATTTTCTCTATCACACTAATACTGGAAAATACTTTGTTCAGAATCAATAATTCAAGAAAACCTACAAACTCATAACTAGTACTAATTAAAAATCGTAATTCAAATTCATAACTAGAATCTCATTGAAAATCATAACTCAAAATCAACTTCTATCTTATCATGTTGATGCTAGAAACATGGTTAACAAATTATGCACACCTACAGAGAGTATTTGAAAATTACAACTTAATAAATGAACACTGTCCAAATAGATACTTTGCAAAGTGATTTATAACTTTATGAAATAGAGAGGAAAAGACATGATAGCATAATTAAACAACTTCTAAACAAGTGAACTACAACCTGCAAGTAAAGTGTTAAGAATCTAAATATAAAAAAGTAAACATGGACTCTGTCTAAATTGCTATTTTGCAGAGTGATTTACGACTTATGAAAAAGAGACACAATGACATAATTTAACAGTTTATAAACAAATAAACTACAACCTACAATCAAAATGTTAGGAATCAAAATATAAACAAGTAAACATGGATGTCCACACATGCTCTGTGATACACACACAATTCAGGAAGAAAACTGCAAGTTAGGAGAGATATACAATGATACAATTTCAACAAACAATTCAAAATTACAGAGATATACACAGTGACATGAATTAGCAAGCGATTTGAAATTGGTAAGTAAGAAAATCCAAATATGAAAATACATATATATACTTATATGAACAACTACCTAGACCACTAGTGGGCACCCCAGAAGGTCATGGCAATACTTCAATAAGAAAACATAGTCACTGAATCAATATGGCATTGATATTAATCACCGAAAACAAAGTATACAACAAAATTGAGGATAATGTATGTGTATAAAAATAAAAATTCATTGTCTCTTCATGCATATGTATCAAGTGTTTATAGAGTTATACAGAGCTTGAGAGGTCGACCACTGGAGGGGTCGACACTCTCTAAAAACATAAATACATTAAATTCCATTAATAGAAAGCATCTTTCCCAATGGCCTCGTGTGCTCAAAATAGCGTCCGCTACAACTACCCAAGTCTGAATGCAACGAGTCCCATAGCTTGAGGGTGTGAGTGGGCAAAAAACCCATGTTTTTAATTCATCCATCGAAGCTTGCTGATGTGAAAAATGCCAACTCCACTGTGCTCTGAGTGTCGGATGAAATGTCGGATCGAGTGCCAGATGGAGGTCCGGACGAAGGACTGTATGGAAGGAAGGATCACATTTTTGGCCTGTTGCAAGCAAACAATAAATGTTAGACCATTGTAATCATTCAACTGAAGATGAATTAACATAAAACCATTGCAAACTGATGATTACACATAACTCGTGTTGTTCCATGGAAAATTGATGCACAAAGCTTGATAATACCTTTAAAAACGGCTAAATAAGAGCATATAATGTATACTTTTTGTATGCAAAAAGGATTTGGTCATTGGAAAAACAGTCGAAACATAAATCAAAATACTTCTAATCGATACACATTCTCCAAGTCTCATCCTTATTGGGATGAATTATGATGGGTGACCCACAAGGTGAGGTACTTGGTCGAATCACACCCTGCTCCAACAAATCTTGCAACTACTTCTTCACTTCATTCACTTTTAGAACATGTTTTCTATACAACCCAATATTTGGTAATGGGAAGTCTAGAAATAACTATATTTCATGCTCCACATCCCTCTTGCGAGGAATCCCTTAAGGATTCTTGAACACTCCTATGTATTCCTGTAGAAAATCCTCCAACTGATGTTTTTGTTCTTTAGTACATCCCTCCATGGATTCCTTTACTCTCATTGGCTCATCATCAAACTGATTTTCTCTTAGTAATAAAAAAACATATTTCTTACTAGAACTAATCAACTTCTTGTCTTGGTTGGCACTTACCAATTATATCTTTGACTTGCCTTTATGTGCGTTAATGCTGTAGGACTTCCCATCCTTGATTAGTCGGTATTGGTTGGCTCTCTGCATGAATATTGCATCCCTCATATACATGTAGGGGATTGTAAACACTACTCCACATACAATTAGGGGTACTTTGTCCAATTCCACTTCATCAATAAAATCAACACTTATATAAAATTTAATCTTACACTTTTTGATTACCTTTATCTCTACATCCTTGTTTACCCAACCCAATGGATAGGGGCTAGGATGATTTTGAACCTCAAATTCAATCTTGCTGACCAAATCCACTGCCATGAGATTAAAATATGAACTTGAGTCGAACATAGCATCTCTCTTGGTCTTATTGAATTGAGTCTTGATGTGGAAGATCTTGGTCATCTCCTCCTCTTCTCGGTGTTGAAGGATACTCAAATTCACCTCCTTCTGCACAGATGTGTAGATAATATTTTCATCCACATCCGAGTTACTTTCAACATGATTTCTTGAATATGTGGCTAAAAGGTTCTTTTTATTTTCATCCTTCTTGAGGTTCTTTGGGTTCATCTCTGGATATAGTTTCCAACATTTTTCCTCGATGTGGCCATCAATGTTGCAATCATTGCAATTATTTCTAGGATATTTTCATTGATGTGTAGTGGCTATTGTCTTCTTATCTTTCCCCCCTTTCCAATTCTTCTTCCACTCCATGGAATCTCCCTGGTTCTCTTTTTCCTTAGAACCACTTGGATTCCCCTTATTTTCACCCATGTTTTCTAGGTATTGTGCATGTACACATGCCTCATCCACTGTCCTTGGCTTGAATAAAATCACCTGCTTTCGTAGATGACTATGTAAACCCTCTGTTGATCTACAAAATTTTTTTACGGTCTTAAGGTCATCCTCACAAGTATATGAATCCCCCTGCATTTTTAGATAGGTGGTGCTCCTCTTGTTCTTATGATTCTAAGAAAATAAAATGAAACAAAACAAAGTCCGAGAAGGACCAGACTTAAATATTTGCATTCACATTCAAGGAAAACAACATTTGATATTTTGGGACCAGGTGTTTAAAGAAATTCATATGTACAATATGTACAATATGAATAGATAAGATACATACATAATATAAAGGATTGACATATCCATCACAACATTCATCAGAACATTTCACAATACCACAAATAGAGAGAAAAATAAATGGACCACAAATAAAAGAGAGCTTTAAATATATTTCAATAAAGTATAAAAAATATTATGATAGATAAAGCATTTGGTAAATCAAGCTTATGGTCAAAGTATTTGAAAATACAACAATGTAATATCCCAAGTAGCTCTCCCGGAGTCTCAAAAATAATAATGAGTCTTTAAATACAAAGTAAATGTCTTTAAAGAAAGTAAATCATGTTCACCCTTCAAAGAGGACTAGGATTGGCTCCTGTGGACCATAAAATGAAAATACCTGGAAGATAAGAGAAGGACAACCAAGAATCATCTTAAATCCAACAAAAAACTAAGTAGACAAAGGAAAAGTGATAAATGATTGTAGCGGAAATGGATAGAAGAAAAATCAAAGAGTAGAGTTTATGTTCGACTCACTGTGATGGAGAAATATCATATCTTCACTTGCTTGCAGTTGGCTCCTTTATAGACATTTGTTGTGGTTGAGGTGGCATAACTACTCTAAATATTTCTTGATTTTCGGGTTTGGTGATTTYAATTAATGCCTTTTTCAACCATTCCTCAATGTACTCTCTCAAAGGTTCCACGATGATTTCATGTTTTTTTTTAATATCAAACAACTGTCTTTCGAATTCCCTTAGGTCTAGTTTTGATTGATGCAATGTGTCATCCACCTCATCATTTCTATAGATATACCAAACCAATCATATTTCAACTTCAACCTTAGATAATTCTATGTTTTCAGTAAATTCATTAGCCCAAACAACGTTTAACGCTTTAAGTTGTCCCATTACATATTCTTTGGCTAAGATCATGGTATTCACCAATAAATCGGGACCATCTAATTGCTTGGCAAGATGCACAAGCTTAAGAAATAAATCACTCTTTTTATTCCTTAGGGCGTCAGTTTCATTTATCATTTATCTTAACTCTTTAATTCTCCTTAACAAACAAACAGTAATTTTATTCATACGATAAGGAGAAGGAAATTTTTGTTCCTTTCTCTGGGCTTCATTTAAACTCGAAACTTTAGCTGAAAATGTATTTACAGCTTCCTTGAAAAATACTTCATCATTCTCCAAATATTTCTACAAATATTCTTTATAATTCTCTATACTAGAGGAAAAGCTAGCAATATTTTGGGCAAGCTCCCAAATTTCCTGAATTATATCAACCCATTTTTGTATGGTATCACCAACATAATTTCTTACATCCTGCAATAAAATTAATGAGCCTTTGTATTTCGCACTTCATTCTGGGATCTCCAATTTAACTATAGGTTGCATGGAACTTAATGGTTCCGGGAACAATGGTGTTGGTACTAGAGTAACTTCTAATTATTTTACTCTTTTCTTTAGTTCCAAATTATCTTTCTCCATTTTGTCAATTGAATTTTTTAATGCATCTCCAGTAGCTCCATGAAAATATTCTATTTTATATGGTGCAACTCCATCTAAGACAATAGACGATTTCCATTGTTCAAATGACTTTTTATTCTTGGTATTAACTTTTTCTAATAGTAACTTTTCGGTTTCATGATTGTAAGTTGTGTGGTGCAGAGTGACATACTCCTCTTCAAATATCTCTAGATCTTGAGTCATAATAACATCATCTATTTCTCTTGTCTCCAACAACCTTTATGTAGACCAATCAAGTTCTTCAATGATTTTATCTATGTCCATAGCATGGGGAATTTCTTGGTCTTCTAGTGCATTTATTTCCATTGATGACATATTTATTTTTGTTTTTATAGGACTGTGTGCAACATTTGTTTTCTCAAGGATTTTCCTTGGTGTGCAACATATTTATTTATTTCCATCTGATCCTCCAACTGGTGTTTTTCCAGTATCCATTCCACTAGTTTTGTTCTTCATTCTTGATGCAATGCTTCTTTGAGACGTTGTCGACGATTTAGGGTTTTGAATTGTTATTTCTATATCATATTGTTTGTATCCCTCATTTGTACTATTTACTTCTCCTGTATTCTCTAAACTTTGGTAGGCCGCTAGTTCCCGGAGATCCAAATTATCTCCACCACCTTCTTGGAATTGTTCAATTCTGATAAAGTGTGAAGCATACCCGACTAACTACATATGTGTGGTGATTTTTATATTTGGGTCAAAACCTTTGACAAGTTTGGATTTCTTCAAACCCATTTTTTTGCGATGTTTTTCCAACTCATTTAAGTGAGTTATGTGTTTAACAATACAATCCCCAATTTTCCATGGTAGGGGTAAAAACTGTTTTTTCCTTTTGTCATGGAAGAAATGGGCCCAAGTTTTGTATTGTCTGCATACTTCTCCAACAAATAGTTTATCTGATGTATAAAATGGTAACAGGAAAGGTTTCTCCTTACTCCCAAATACTATATTTATAGTGAATTATTCAGACAACTCATAAATCCATTTTCCAGTGAGGAAGAAAGTTGCTTCTAAGGATAGCCTTGATGTGCTCTGTCCAAATATTAACCTTTTGAATCATGAGATGAAATTGTTGTGGAATGGGTAAAAACTATAATGGTCCTAATGTTTGTACAAAATTTCATATCATGCATACATTGGCTCTAACTTAAAATCCACATGTTTTTCGTAAGGAAAATCTTCAAAAACATGGCCATAATCAATGGAAAAAATAAGGTAAGAAGCCATATAGAATTTATGGGTCTTTTTTGTTAGAAAAATATGATCACGAAGAAATAATAATAATAAAAATGTAGAAATAAAACATAGAAGATACACAATACAGTAGAGACACAAATATACATGGTTCACCCAGTGTGGGCTATGTTCACCAGAGAAATTTCCAGCTCCTTCCTTTTTATTATCCAGCAAATGAAGGGATACAACCTACAACACACCTGCTATAACTTACTCTTCTTTATCTCACAGTATCTTCTCTTGAAATACAATATTCACAATGATTCATACCCGCATACATTTCCCTCATACGATAGGGTTTCCTTCTAGGGAAAAAAACCCTAACATAACTTCTACCATCAGATCTATGACCTTATAATGAACGATCTATATTTACTATGAAATTACAGTATACATTTACAAGGAAATTTTCCCTTTAGGGGCTTCGCCCTCGAACCCCCATCAAGGATTGTTGTCCACGGGGGGCCACTTTCCCTCGGACCCCCTAGCCAGGGGGATAAGCCCCTCAGACCCCGCAGGGGGGGAAATCTTGCCTTGTAAGCCCCCCACGTGGAGGGGTGTATATTATTTCAGGGTGTACAATATTCATGGGGTATAAACATAACTGAAAACAAAAAGGCCTATGAAACAGGAAGATAATCATGCTCCACAACCAACAATATGCCACTTGGAGACTAATCACAACAAATCCACTACTGTTGTACCTGATGGACTATACTCCACCTTGGACCTGGAAAATTTCTCATCTTCACCTTCATGCTTGAAGACCAACTAAAAATGAGCAGGAACTCAATTTCTCCCTAGTTACTCCCTTTGTTAACATGTCTGCGGGATTCTAGCTAGTCTGTATCTTTTCCAACTTCAAATGTCCATCTTCCAACATGGATCATATGAAATTGTACCTGAGATATATATTCTTAGTATTCAAATGGAAGGATGAGTTCTTTGCAAGATGAATGGCACTCTTGTTGTCACATTACAACCTACTATTATCTTGCTTCTTTCCCAATTTCTCCATAAACCTTTGTAACCAAATCATCTCTTTAGTAGCCTATGTAGCATCAACATAATCTACCTCTGTTGTTGAAATTGCAACAACCTTTTGCAGTTTTGAAATCCAACTTACTGTTGTTCCACCTACAATAAACACATACCTTGTGATGCTCCTCCTGCTATCTTTATCACCTTCCATATATGAATCAACAAATCCCTATAGAACAATGTTTGAACCTCCAAAACATAATGCATGAGTAGCAATACCTTTCAAATACCTGAGAATCCACTTTACTACCTCCCAATGTTGTTTACTTGTATTCTTCATATACCTACTCACAACTCCCACTGCATGTGCAATATCTGGTCTTGTGCAAACCATCACATACATCAAGCTGCCAACTATTGATGAATAAGGGAGCCTGGACATGTATTCTATCTCCTCCCGTGTCTTGGGGGACAAATTTCTTTGGTTAATTTGAAATGGTTGGAAAAAGGTGTACTAACTGGTTTTTCATTCTGCATTCTAAATCTATCCAACACCTTCTCTATGTACTCACCCTGAGACAATGTCAAATTGCGATTTTTCCTATCTCTTATTATTCTCGTACCAAGGATTTTCTTTACAACACCCAAATCCTTCATCGCAAATGAATTAGATAATTTCTTCTTGAGAACATTTATATCTTGCATATTAGACCCTGCAAAAAGCATGTCATCTACATACAATACCAAGATAATATAGCTTCCATTTTCTAGTCTTTTAAAATAAACATAGCGATCAGAATGGCATCTACTATAACATTGTTCTGTCATAAACCTGTCAAAATTCAAATACCACTACCTTGGAGCTTGCTTTAGGCCATATAATCTCTTCTTCAACTTTTATACCAAATTTTCCATCCCTTTGACCTCATACCCCTGTGGTTGCTACATATAAATATCTTCCTCCAAATCCCCATGGAGAAAAGTTGTTTTTAAATCTAACTGTTCAATATGTAAATATTCTATTGCCACAAGACTTAAAATTGTCCTAATTGAAGTCATTTTAAAAACAGGAGAAAATATTTCATGAAAATATTGTTGGCATGTTTTACAGAAAGCATGTTCTTTTCATTCATGGAAAGAACAACAACGACAATGACAAACAAGAAAAGCATAAGCTTAGGAGGAGCAGTGAACAATATGCAGAGATAAAATCTCAGAAGGGAAATCACAATACATAAACATGATTAGGATCAAAATCCTTGATCGTGGATTTGCCTCGAGAGTATTCACGATCTCCAGATCAAATTAAGTGACGGATAGGATAAACGTGGCACAAGGTTTGAGAATTCAATTATTCGAATCTCTGTTATTCGTCGGATCAAATTAAGTGGAAGGATAGGATAAACAAAGATGGAGAGCCGTTGGATTTAATCTAAGGTAAATCTGCATTTCAGACATATCGATTCGTTGATCTAATCTCTTAATCAAATGAACATCATTCATTTTGGGTCTAAATATGTGAGGAGGTTACGCTCTGGAAAAATCTCATTTCAATAATTTGAGATTTGAGATTTGAAATTTCCGAAGTACGGAGAGTTGGAGATCCAGAGTAAATTTCAACCGTCAGATCCAGAGGGATACGTGGTGATGGATCATGAGCTCCAGAGAAATCACTTCGAGAGTTTTAGTTTGAGATTTGAAATACCCAAAGGCTGGAGAGTCGGAGCTTCGAAAAAAATTTCTCAACTGCCGAATCATCTGAAGAAGATCTCAAGCATCAAATCATCCGAAACTAATAAGGACCATTGGATTTGGAGAATATTATTCTGACCGTTAGATCAAGGAGATGAATATATGTCACATTGGGTGACCACGTTAGCAGACCACCTCAGCAAGGACATGTGGCAGACCTTGTCAACAAGGACATGTGGCAGACCATGTCAGCGAGTGATATGTGGCAACCACTTGACCCGTGCCAAGTCAACAGGTGATGTGTGTAATGTTATGTCACTCTGGGAGATTTACTTCAGGATTTTTTACCACCAGCAAATTCTCGAAGTCCCGAAGTCCTGAATGCCAAAGTCCCAAAGTGGACATGGGTCATCCGATATGAAGAGCACTTCGGGTGCATCTTCAACCATTGATCTAGTATAATGGAAGGATAGTGTAAGTGGAAGTGTTAAGTGTCAATAAGCAATCTCCATCGCCTATGACTCATTCAACAGGTGACCACTCTGGAGGAGAATGAAGCAACGATCAACCTAAAGTTCCGAAGTGTCGAACTCACTTATGATCGTTAATCGTGCAGGAGGGTATGTGTCAATAGATCATGTACTCCAGGTGTAAATATCCAGGAGAAAGCGAGTGTACAGGAGTTGAATCTCCTGAAGGCCAAAGTCCTGAAGTGAACGAGGACTATTTATTTGAGGAGGACATGTTGTAGGAATCTATGGACTTCGGCTAAAAGAGTTCTGGGAGAGTGTGAAGATTGAGAATTGAAATCATTGAAGCCTGGAGTAGAAAAGGAGATCTCGATCGTTGAATCAAGAAAGGGGCCACCGAACCATTGATCTGGTTGAAAGGTCAAACTCCCGAAGTAGAGGCTGAGCCATCGATTGAGAAGGATAGGTGTCCGCAGATCATCGACTCTGAAAGATTTTCGTATGGAGGAAATTAGGGTCTGAGAGTTGAAACTCTCGAAGCCCGAATCACTAATTAAATCATAGCCATTTATTTGGAAGGGAGATACATGTCAACGAATCATGGAGATCTGGGATCATGCGTGGATGGAGGAAAGAAGGTAGGAAAGGAAGATAGATAACATTCGTTGATAAAGAGGTATCACCAATGGATTGGAGATCAATGATCGTTCTCAATTGTGGGATCAAAACATGCTTGGGTCTTAATTTTTCTTGAGCGGGCCGCAATCGAACCCATGGTTTTGGAGAAAGGATGCGTGGAGGCTCAAGGTAAATTGTGGGGTGAAACATAGTTTGATGTCAAAACACCTTTGGCCACAACCACAATCACGTGGTCACATGAGAGCATCACCCAAGGTCACATCAACGGAAGATAGGGGAAGGAGCTAGCACTTCCAGGCTCCACCTCAGAGGTTACGCATTGAAAAGTAAAAAATCCTCTACATGTATAATCCAATGGCGCTGATCAAACATAATCTGATCGAAGGTTTAGTGTTCCACTTCGTGGTTTCTTGATTGGTTATGATTTAGTTACACTAACTGAATCATTGTTCCCGAGCATTGGAATCATGATTCCTGCGCATTTTGGATATTCCCGACTTGAGCGTTGAAGATGTAGAGTGTAACGGATGATCTGAGCATGAATAAAAGGAAGATGCCATGACAAAGAGAGGTTGTCGTTTCTCTATAAAAAGTAGTCGAACTGTAAGCAATGAAGTTTATAGCATGAACTAAAGGAGAAAATGCGGAGATGAAGAACATAAGATGGATAGAGAAGAAGTGGTGAAAACAATAGACTGTATGAGAACTTAAGCACAAGAAGATGCAAGCAGGAAGACACTGATGCAGGAAGAGCAGAGCAGTGTAGCAAAACAATGATGAGACTGGTAAGCCATTGATAAAAATTGTATCACTGTAATAAATTTCAGCAAGCAAAGATTTATATCTCAGGGTGGTAGGGTGGTGCTAGGGAGGACTGTTTTCCTCAGAATTTCAAGTGGGTGATTGAACATAGGGAGTTGTAGCTTCCATCTAGTTGTACCCAGAAAAACTAGGATGGTAGGTTTGTGCAAGGGAGAATCATTTTTCTCTGTTATACACGTTAGTTCCTATGTGACTGGAAGTTGGTGCTTCCATCCAGTTGGTGCTGGAACACTTAGGGAGTTGGTGCTTCCTTCTAGTGGGTGCTAGACAAACTAGAGAGTTGGTGCTCCCAACAAGTTGCAACTTGTAAAATAGAGGTTTTAGCCTCATTTTGAGTTGGTGATCAAAGATTCATGATGTATAGAACTTAAAAGACTGCCTATCATTCTAAGAAGAAGATGTTTTCTCCCTTTATGGGTTTCCTCATGAATATCTGTCTCTGTGTATATCATATGTGTGATTGATGTTTCTTATTTGTATTGTTCATGACTTGCATAATCTTGATGATCACTTGGAGAATATTAATAATATTTCAATAGGCATAAATTTTTTTAAGCATGGTAACAACTGATTCACCCCCCCCTCTCAGTTGTCTTAGTATTTCCAACAATTGGTATCAGAGCGGGTTCCTTTTATTTAAAGGTAGATTAGTAAGCTTAAACATGATAAGCCATGAAGCCTACCTTGATGATGAATACACAGGAGGTGACATGAATGGCGAAGAATTTTTGGTTGATATGGAAGGTGAACTAATCAGTGCTTTAGAAGAGATTGACATACTCAGATTTAAGAATAGAAAACAAAAACAATTGTTGAAGCAGTTTGAAAAGAATGGTAAAGAACCAAGTGAAGATTTTGTTTTGTTAAAAGTATAATTAGAAGAGGAAAAGAAAATAGAGGACATTCTGAAACAACAGTTATCAGAGAAGAAGACAAGATGTGAAGCCTTGGAAGAAAAGGTAGTAAAAACCAGAAAAGAGATGGAGAAGTTTGAAGCATTGTATCTCCAAAATCTTCCAAGCATTAAAGCCTCAACATAACTAAACGACATTCTGAGCAAACATAGATCTCCTTTGTTGAATATTGGTTTAGGCTATGTAAGTGGTTCAAACAACAAACAACCATAAAACAAAGATCTAGTAAAGATGATCAAGTTCCAAGTCAGCAGACAATCAGACCATGTGAGTACTCTGCCACAAAAATCTAATAAAGATAAGATGATCCCTGATAAAAAACAAAGATATCAGAAGATGTAACAACAAATTCCAAGAATAAGGCCATCCTTCAACAAAATTTCTTCCATGGTTACTATTTTTACTGTTCTAATTTTGGTCATAAGATTGCAAATTGTCAAATTAAGTTTAGAGACATGCAACTGAGAAGATCAATAAATAAACAATCTTTGCAACATAGAACTAAACAACCAATGAGTAGACAAAGTTGCACCAATTACTTTGACCTATTGAAAAATGAGATCGAATGCTATAACTGTCATAACTTCGGCCACAAAACTACAAATTGTCATCTGAAGAATTACAAAGCAGATCTAAGGATAAAACCCTCAGCTAGAAATTCCAGCACATGGAAAAATAAATATAGTGAAAAATGTGGTCTAGTACTTTCAGCTCAAAAACAAAAATACCCTTGGTATATAGACAGTGGATGTTCCAAGCACATGACTAGAGAAAAGGATAAGTTTCTGTCGATAAGTAAAAGAAAAATAGAAAATGTGACCTTTGGAAATGATGAACCAGGTAAAATCAAGGGTAAAGGGATGGTGAGTTTGGGTAATGACAAAGGAAAATACCAGGATGTCCTACTTGTAGATGGTCCGAAACATAATTTTATCAGTGTAAGTCAAATGTGTGACAGAGGATGTGAAGTGGTGTTCACTTCCAAAGATTGTAAGATAAATTCTGTAAACTTAGGACAAGTGGTGGCTAAAGGCATAGGGACAGATAATAATGTATATGTGTTGAAAGAATATAGAGAAGAATGTCACTTAAGCAAGTATGATGAAAGTTGGTTATGGCATAGGAGACTTGGACACCTAAAATTTGATCATCTAATCAAACTTAGAAACAGTGGGGAAGTAAAATATCTTCCAAAAATATCAAAGCCATATGATTCTATATGCAATCCTTGCCAAATAGAAAAGATTACTAGGACACAGTTTAAATCTAAGAACTTTGCATCAACAGAGAAACCTCTTCAGTTAGTACATATGGATTTATGTGGACCATCAAGGAAGGAAGGCACATGAAAATAAAATTACTTCATGTTGATTATTGATGATTATTCTGGACTTACATGGGTTGCCTTTTTGAAAGAAAAATCTGAAGCATTTGAAAAATTCAAAGTGTTTAAGGCTCTGACTGAGAATCAAATAGGAAAAAGACTGAAGGCTCTAAGGGATGATAGAGGAGGAGAGGTTAGTTCAAGGGACTTCAAAGTGTTTTGTGATAAACATGGGATCAAAAGAGAGTATACTATTCCAAGGACTTCACAACAAAATGGATTAGTTGAGAGGCAGAATAGATCAGTTCAGCAGATGGCAAGATCAATGATGAATGAAAGGAGTATTGCTCAGACATATTGGGTAGAAGAAATTCATACAAGAATACATATTGTTAAAAAATCTCATATCAGGCCACAAAGTGACAAGACTCCTTATAAACTATGGTTTGGAAGACTTGCTTCAATCAAGCATTTTAAAGTCTTTGGGAGTAAGTGTTATATGAAGAATAATGATGAAAATATTGGCAAATATGATGACAGGGCTGATGAAGGTATCTTCTTATGGTATGATAAAAACAATAAAGGATACAGATGCTATAATAAGAGGCTGCATAAATTGGTTGATTGCATTGACATAAAAGTTGATGAAGAAATCCCGGTACGAGATGTAAGCAGTGTTGAATCAACAACATAGGATATAGTTGAAGATGAATATGAACAGGTCCAAGAATCAGAAAAAGAAGACTATGTGTCAGATGAAGATACAAATACTCAAGCAGACTCAAATCAACAGACAACATCAAATCCTTCCTCTAGAATTACTCAAAAGAATCATCCTGCAAGTCAACTAATTGGTGAGAAAGACAAAGGTGTACAAACCAGGAGAAGGATAATCAAAGACAACGAGAAATCACATATAACCTTCATATCCATGGTGGAAACCAAGAAATTTAATGAAGCCAATAAATATGTAAATTGGTTAAAATTAATGAATGAGGAACTGGATCATATTGAGAAGAAAAATACTTGGGAGCTTGTTCCTAGACTTGCAGATAAGAATGTAATTGGCTCCAAATGGGTGTTTAAGAACAAAATGAATGAACAAGGAAAAATTGTTAGGAATAAATACAAATTGGTCTATAAGGGGTATGCACAAGTTGAAGGACATGATTTTGATGAAACCTTTGCACCAGTGGCAAGATTGGAAGCCATCAGAATGTTTCTTGCCTATGCATGTCATAAGAACTTTAAAGTATATCAGATGGATGTTAAGTCAACATTTCTTAATGGAGATCTAGAAGAAGATGTATATGTGGAGAAACCTGAAGGATTTTCACTGAAAAATAATCTTGACTATGTCTGTAAGTTGAAAAAGGCATTATATGGACTGAAACAGGCACCATGAGCCTGATATCATAGTCTAGACAAATTTCTACAGGACAAAGGGTTCAAGAAAGGTACTGTTGACAGTAATCTATACATTAAGTCTAAAGGTGATGATTTATTAGTTGTTTTGGTTTATGTAGATGAAATTATTTTTGGATGCACTAATGAACCTTCAGTTCAGTGGTTTTCTAATTCAATGTAGAGTAAATTTGAGATGTCCATGATAGGAGAACTGTCATATTTTCTTGGTTTACGAATCAATCAAAGTTATGCAGGGATATTTATGTCTCAAGAAAAATATTTGAAAGAGATGTTAAAGAGGTTTCAGATGGAAGATTCCTCTCCTGTTAGTACACCTATGGTGGTTGGTTGCAATCTCAGTAAAGATGATATTACACCTGATGTTGATCAAAGAACATATCGATCAATGATAGGAAGTCTTCTATACATCACAAAATCCTGCCCTGATATAATGCAAGTTGTTGGAATGGTAGGCCATTATTAGTCTGCTCCTAAACACAGTCATTTAGCAGCTGTCAAGAGGATATTCAAATATTTTAAGGGTACAATGACTTATGGTCTTTGGTATCCTAGAAATCAGAATTTTCAGTTAACTGCATATTCATATGTTGATTGGGCAAATTGTTTGGATGAGAGAAAAAGCACCAGTGGAGGTGCATTATTCTTACGTGATTTGTTAGTAGCATGGCTTAGTAAGAAGCAAAGATCTATTTCATTATCAACTACAGAGGCAGAGTACATTATTGCTGCTACTTGCTGCACTCATATCTTATGGATGATACACACTCTTGCAGATTTGAAGGTAAATTATACTAATCCCATTCCACTTCACTGTGATAACACTAGCGCCATTAGTGTCTCGAAGAATCCTGTTCTCCATTCAAATATGAAGCATATACCAATAAAGTATCATTTTGTCAAAGAGAACGTTACAAACAGAKTTGTTCAGCTGAATTGTATTCCTTCCATAGAACAAATTGCAGACATCTTTACTAAACCCCTAGCCAAGACACCATTTGAATATCTCCGTCAGAAGTTGGGTGTCATCCCTTCTCTCACATAAGAGAKTCCATCCTGTCAAGGGGAATATGTGTTAGTTGAATATYTGATACCTCTGAAAAGTATTGCAATAGCTTAGGGGGAGCATGTTTTCTTTGACATTGATGTGAAAGGGGGAGAAAAGGTGTGGTCTGGATGCTACAGTTGGAGGTCTAAGMAGAATATTGAAGCCTTTGAAGGTTTCCATCAATGCCAAAGGGGGAGATTGTTGGCATGTTTTACAGGAMGTGTGTTCTTTTCATTGATGGAAAGAACAACAACGACGATGGAAAACAGGAAAAACATAAKCTCAGGAGGAGCAACGAACAATATGGAGAGATCAAATATTAGAAGGGAAAGGGCAGTACATAAATGTGATCAGGATCAAAATACTTGATCGTGGATCTGCTTTRAGAGTCTTCACGATATGTAGATCAAACTAAGTGAAGGATAGGATAAATGGGGCACAAGGTTTGAGAATTCAATTATCCAAATCTCCGTCATCCATCGAATCAAATTAAGTGGAAGGATAGGATAAGAAAAGATGGAGAGCTATTAGATTTAATCCAAGGAAAAGTTGCATCATAGACAGATCGAGTCGTTGATCTAATATCTTGATCAAATGAACATCATTCGTTTTGGGACTAAAGATGTGAGGAGGTTACACTCCGAAAAAATATCACTTCAAGATTTTTCAATTTGAGATTTGAAATTCCTGAAGTCTGGAGAGCCGGACAGCCGGAGTAAATTTCAATTGTCAGATCTAGAGGGATACGTGGCGATGGATCGTGAGCTCTGGAGAAATAACTTTGAGAGTTTCATTTTGAGATTTGAAATACTCGAAGCCCGGAGAGATGAAATGAATAATGACCATCAGATTTGGAGAATATTATTCTGACTGTTAGATCAAGGGGATGAATATGTGTCACATCGGGTGACCACGTCAGCAAACCACCTCAGTAAGGACATGTGGCAGACCATGTCAGCAAGGACATGTGGCAGACCATGTCGGTGAGTGACACATGGAAACCACTCGACCTGTGCCAAGTCAACAGGTGATGTGTGTAATGTTACGTGACTCTGGGAGATTTACTTCGAGAGTTTTTACCACCGGCAGATGCCTTAAGTCCCGAAGTCCTGAATGTCGAAGTCTCGAAGTGGACATGGGTCATCTGATATGAAGAAAACTTCGGGTGTATCTTCAACTATTGATCTAGTACAGTGGAAGGACAGTGTAAGTGGAAGTGTTAACCAACAACAAGCGGTCTCCACCGCCTATGACTCATTCAGCAGGTGACCACTCTGGAGGACAATGAAGCAACGATTAGCCTAAAGTCACAAAGTTCCAAATTCACTTATGATCATTGATCGTGCAGGAGAGTATGCATCAATAGATCATGTACTCTGGGTGTAACGCTCCAGGAGCAAACAAATGTAGAGGAGTTGAATCTCTCGAAGGTCGAAGTCCCGAAGTGAACGAGGACCATTGATTTGAGGAGGACATGTGGCAGGAATCTGTGGACTCCGGCTAAAAGCATCCTGGGAGAGCGTGAAGGTTGAGAATTGAAATCACTGAAGCCTGGAGTAGCGAAGGATATCTAGACCGTTGAATCGAGAAAGGGGCCACAGAACCCTTGATTTGGTTGAAAGGTCAAATTCCCTAAGTAGATGTTGAGTCGTCGATTGAGAATGACAGGTGTTCGCAGATCATCGACTCTGAAATATTTTCATATGGAGGAAAGCAAGGTTTGAGAGTTTAAACTCCCGAAGCCTATATCATGAAATAAATCGTAGCTTTTGATTTGGAAGGGAGATACATGTCAACAGATCGTGGAGATCTAGGATCACACATGGACGGAGGAAAGAAGGTAGGAAAGGAAGACAGATAACAGTTGTTGCTCAAGAGGCATCTCCAAGGGATTGGAGATCAATGATCATGCTCAATTGTAGGATCAGAGCATGCGTGGGTCTTAATTTTTCTTGAGTGGGCCACAATCGAAACCACAGTTTTGGAGAAAGGACACATGGAGGCTTGAGGTAAATTATGGGGCGAAACGTAGTTTAATGTCAAACCACTTTTGGCCGCGATTGCAATCACGTGGTGACATGAGAGCATCACCCAAGGTCACATCAATGAAATATAGGGGGAGGATCTAGCGCTGCTAGGCTCCACCTCAGAGGTTACACATTGAAAAGTCAAAAAGCCTCTATGTGTATAATCCAACGACGTCAATCAAACATAATCTGATCAAAGGGTTGTTCCACTTCGTGGTTTCTTAATTAGTTACAATTCAGTTAAACTAACTGACTCATTTTTCCTGAGCATTGGAATCATGATTCCTACGTGTTTTTGAGATTCCTGACTTGAGCATTGGAGATGCAGAGTGTAACGAATGATGAGAAAAAGAATAAAAGGAAGATGTTGTGATAGAGAGAGGTTGTCGTTTCTCTGTAAAAAGTAGTCAAACTGTAAGTAATGAAGTTTACATCATGAACTGAGGGAGAAAATGCAGAGATGAAGAACATAAGCTGAATAGAGAAGAAGTTTTGAAAACAACAGGCTGTACGAGAACTTAAGCACAATAATATGCGAGCAGGAAGACACTGATGTAGGCAGAGCAGAGAAGTGTAGTAGAACAATGAGAGACTAGTAAGCCATTGATAAAAACTGTATCATTGTAATAAATTTCAGCAAGCAAAGATTTATATATTAGGGTGGTGCTAGGGAGGACTGTTGTCCTCAGAGTTTCAAGTGGGTGCTTGAACAAAGGGAGTTGTAGCTTCCATTTGGTTGCAACTAGAAAAACCAGGGTGGTAGGGTGGTGCAAGGGAGAACCATTGTTCTCTATTATACAGGTTGGTGCCTGTGTGACTGAAATTTGGTGCTTCCATCCAGTTGGTGCTGGAACACTTAGGGAGTTGGTTCTTCCTTCTAGTGGGTGCTAGAGAAACCAGAGAATTGGTGCTCCCAATAAGTTGCAGCTTGTAAAATAGAGGTTGTAGCCTCATTTTGAGTTGGTGCTCAAAGATTTATGATGTACAAAACTTAAAAGACTGCCTATCATTCTAAGAAGTGATTTTCTCCCTTTATGGGTTTCCTCATGAATATATGTCTCTTTGTATATCATATGTGTGATTGATGTTTATTATTTTTGTTGTTCATGACTTGCATAATCTTGATGATCACTTGGAGAATATTAATAATATTTCAATAGTCATAAAATTGTTTAAGCACGATAACAAATGATTCACCCCCCCCTCTCAGTTGTCTTAGTATTTCCAACAAATCTATACCTTTCTTTTGTGCAATCCGCTTTACAACAATTCTAGCCTTGTACTTATTTTTTCCTCCTTCTTCTTCTTTCAACTTGTAAACCCATTTATTATGCAATGCTCTTTTTCATGCAGGAAACTGAACCAAATCCCAAGTATGGTTATTTACCAAGGAATCCATTTCCTTTTTCATTCCTTTCTCCCACTTATTTTTAGTGTCTACTGCATTTCTTCTTCATAACATTCTGGTTCACAAGAATCAGTCAATAATAAATAATACAATTAAGGAGAGTATCGTTCATGGGGTCTACTTAACCTGGTAGATCTTCTAACAACACTTGCAGGATTTTGAGGTACCTATTGCTCTTGTTGTTGTACATTTTAATTTTCTGGTGCCTTTGGAATTTCTTTTTCAGTGATCTCATCAAGCACTGTGTATTTTGGTTTTTCTTTTTCCCGTTTCTTTCCCTACAAATAATCTTTGTACATGACCTTCTCATTGAATATGACATATCTACTCCTAATGATTTTGTGATTTTCATAATCCCATAAGAGATAACCAAAATCATTAACACCATATCCAATAAAGGTACACTTCTTGGATTTTGCCTCAAGATTTGTTCTATTTTCTTTATCAATATGGACAAATGCTTCACAACTGAAAGTCTTAAAAAAAGAATAGTTTATCTTTTTACCTGTCCATGCCTCCTCTGGAATTCCACCATCCAAAGAGCTTGAAGTTCCTCTATTTATTAAGTAAATAACAATGTCTACAACATATTCCCATAACTGCAAGGGAAAATCACCATGCAATCTCATACTCCTTGCATGCTCCATGATTGTCTTGTTCATCCTTTTTGACACACCATTTTCTTGTGGTGTTCCTGGAACTGTCTTCTCTCTACGAATCCCATGGTATGAACAGTAATAATCAAACTCCTTGCTAAAATATTATGATCTGAGACACTTCAACATTTTTCCTGTCTCATTCTCAACCAAATCTTTCCATTTCTTAAAAGTATAAAAAACATCAGGTTTTTGTTGAATTCAATAAACCCATGTTTTCTAGTTGCATCATCAATAAAAGTAACATAATAACAAGAGCCACCAAGAGATGATATATGAGCTGGTCCCCATACATCTGTATGCACAAGTTCTAACCTTTCACTCTTCTTTTATTTTTCGACTCTGAGAAATATGACTCTCTCATGTTTTCCATAAACACAATGCTCATAGAAATCCAAATCAATTTGTTTAAGATATGGAAAAAAATTTCTTTTGTGAAGTATCTGCATACCCTTCTCACTCATGTGTCCAAGCCTACGATGCAACAATGTTGTATCCAATCATGTAGAAGCTAAATAGATAAAAGAGTCATTATTACCAGTACATAAATACAATGTACCTACCTTCTCTCATTTTTT
The DNA here is from genome assembly GCA_032191745.1 of Picea mariana. Lineage (NCBI taxonomy): Eukaryota > Viridiplantae > Streptophyta > Pinopsida > Pinales > Pinaceae > Picea > Picea mariana. The sequence continues at coordinate 152,611 of JASDQU010107743.1, read as the reverse complement.
TATGAGCAATGATCCTTTGGTGACCTTCCACACCTTATCTATAAATATGGATATACAACCTTCACTTTCCAACTTCCATATTAAAATTGTATTTTTCCTTAGATATGGAACATGTCTTACCTCTTTCAAAAACCACTAGTTTCCATTCCTTTGATTTATTTTTACCTCTCCCATTCCAATAATTTTGCATGGTGCATCATCACCCAAATGAACATGTCCAAAATCACCTTGAACATAATCTAGAAATTTTTTCCTATGGGGTGTGTCATGAAATTAAGCCCTTGAATCTACTACCCAAGACTTAGAAATATTATCTATAGAAAGAATCAAAGCATCTTGTAACACATCACCTGTTACATTTTCTTCCTAATTTTTCTTCTGCTGTCCATCTCTTTGTTTCTTTGGAGCTCTGCAGTATTTCTTCAGATGTCCTTTCTTCCCACAATTGCAACACTCTATCTTTTCCAGACTATATTTGGATCTTCCCTTCCTAGAATTCCCGCAATTCCTCGAGCCCTTTCCTCTATCCTTTTGTCTTCCCTTGTTCTCCATGTTTAATGCATTACCTGATGTCTCACCTATGCTTTTCTATCGCATTTCCTCGCTAAGGATAACACCAGCAACATCATCAAATTTTAAAGTGTTTGAACCAGAGACATAGTTACTTATAGCCATGACCAAGCCATTCCAACTTTCTGGCAATGAGCACAAGATTAGAAGAGCCTTTACCTCATCATCAAAGTCCACTTTTACAGAACTTAGTTGATTATTAACTATATTAAATTCATTTAAATGATCTTCAATAGACCCACCTTCTAACATATTCATATTAAATAATCTCTTCATTAGAAATACCTTATTGGATGCCAAGGGTTTTTCATACAGTTTATCCAATGTGTCCATTAACTCCTTTGTTGTCTTTTCTTTCAAAATATTGAAAGCCACCGATGCTTCCATGCTCAATCATATCATTCCTAGTGCCTTTCTGTCAAGAAACTCCCATTCTTCATCATTCATGGCCATTGACTTCTTTGATATTCCACCCAATGGTAGGAATAGATCCTTCTGATATAAATAATCTTCCATCTACATCTTCCATAACTGGTAGTTTTGGTTGTTAAATTTCTCGACCCTAAACTTTCCATCTTTCACCATTGCTCTCACTCAAACCAGGAACCCTCTTTTCCTGTGAGTTACCTTTCACTCTGATACTAGTTGTTAGAAAAACAAGATTGCAGAGCAATAAAATTAAAACAAATGCAGAAATAAAATAGAGAATATACACAATACAATAGAGAAACATATATACGTGATTAAACCAATGTGGGCTACGTCCACTAGAGAAATTGTCAGGTCCTTCCTTTTTATTATCCAACAAATGAAGGGATACAACCTACAACACACCCACTATAACTTCCTCTTCTTTCTCTCACAGTCTCCTCTCTCAGAATACAATATTCACAATGATGCGTAGCCACAATACATTTCCCTCATAAAAGAGGGTTTCCTTCTAGGGAAAATAAACCTAACATAACTTCTACCATTAGATCTATGACCTTATAATGAATGGTCAAGATTCACTATGAAATTACAATATACATTAAAAAGGAAATATATCCTTCTGGGGCTTTGCCCCCGAACCCTCACCAAAGGCCTGCTTGCCCCCAAACCCCCCATTTGGCGAAATGAGCCCCCTAGAACCCATAGGGGGGAAATCCCCCCGCATGGAGGGGTGTACAATATATGAGGTGTGTTAATGCTCTGTAAATTCCCAGAGGTTATCAGAGTAGAAGAAATTTATAAGAGGTAACTTTATCCAACCACTTCGAAACTGGAATCTAGCCCTACCAGCTTCAGAGAGGGATCTCTCTGTATGATTTAGCTATGTTTTAACTTTGAGATATTATGCTAGTCAAACAAAATAAGATTTAATGGTTTGTTGTTGTTTTTGTTAAGTTGGATGAAAAGGGTTTTACGCCTCCATTGGGCTATGGGGTCTGTATTATAAAGATAGAGGTCTAAACAAAAATTAAAAGATTCTTTTTACAGGGCAAGATAATGCATTCATTGGATTCTTTAGCAGTAAAGTGATGAATAACAGAAAATATGATAATATCAATTAAAGTAAAGAAGCATTTAATAATTTCTTCATTGTAATATCAGAAAGATAAACATTTAGATCTTTCAAACCCGGAAACAGGGTATACAAAGATAAATCCTGCAACGTGCGCTACTTTTAAAGATTAGATTAGAAAACAATATGACAACTGAGGGAGAAAAACATTTAACATAGAAAAGAAAACATCACCAATGAATAACATGCGAGAATCCTGTGAAACATCCCTTTGTATTACTGGAAGATCTCTTGATAAAAATTACAGTCTTTCTAGCTTACAGGGCGTAAAGATCAACCCTCAGTACTTCAAATTTTGAAGTATTTATAATAAAAAATTACATACGATCCTGTCATTAAAGATTAGGACATGGCAGTTCTAAATTTAGCTAACTAACTCAACAAGATAAAAATTTCAGGAACTGTTTGATGATGTGTTGAAATCTTCATTTTGATTTCTGGGGTAAACTGTTGGTGAGTCCTCTACATAACTTCACCTAATTGGATTGTTGACTGGGCTTGGACACCTCAGCTCTTACTCAATCAAATTGCTTAGCTCTTCCCATTGAAGGTGACTGGGAACAATGATTTTGAGTAGCCTTCAGTATACTTCATCCATCTCTGTATACTTGGAAAAAGTTGGCTTGAAGATGAAAATGTACTGGATCTCGTGTTGTATGCTGATGTATGACTGTAAAGCTTCTAAGAATGCCTTGCCTATGATACTGCCCTGTATTCTCAAGAATTTCAAACTATCTTTAGCCACGGTGGCTAGTTTCTTTTTATAATCAGACAGTGTCATCAACTTGTCATTTATGATCCTTAAGCCAGGGAGGCCTTTGTTTTGTAGAGCTTCAATTTTGCTGAAAAATCTTTGCACTCCTATGTCCATAGTCTGGACTTTTCCCTCTAGCTGTAGCATCAGTCTTGTTTTGGTCAGGACCCTCTTGACCTCGAGGATAGTTTCTTTCCNAACTTGTCATTTATGACCCTTAAGCCAGGGAGGCCTTTGTTTTGTAGAGCTTCAATTTTGCTGAAAAATCTTTGCACTCCTATGTCCATAGTCTGGACTTTTCCCTCTAGCTGTAGCATCAGTCTTGTTTTGGTCAGGACCCTCTTGACCTCGAGGATAGTTTCTTTCCTATCTTCAATTTTCAAATCCTCTAACTCTTCTCTAGTTTTTGAATTCGGGAATTTAATGATCTCAGTAGCTTCTGTGGGCATCTCTCCCAGTTCTGCTCTTATTTTCTCAATAGCCTCCTTGCTTCTTTGCACTAGTTCATTTTGCTCGAACATGATTTGTACCATAGGCCAAATTTCATTTACGGACTTGGTGATATCCATCCAGACACTTTCCTTGACCTTAGCAAGTGTTTTATTTTCCACTGTTTTCTTTTGAAGCTGTTGAAATTCTTGTTTGAGCTTGTCTGATGTTTGTTTCTCCTTGGAGTAGCTGGTTTGGTAAGAAGAATTGAGTTCCTAAAGGTTCTCAACCTCCTTTTTAAGTTTGCTAATCTCCGTCTCTTGCAAATTCATCTCTTCCATGGATTTTTCCGGTTCCACTGTCTTATCCAGAGATGTCAGTGAAGTTGCTGAGGGAATTTATGCTGCAGATGTTGTGCTTACTCCTGTGAGTGGAACTGCACTCAATGGAATGACTTCCATGGGCTTTGATTGTTCCTTATCTTTCACTAACCTTTCCAGTTCTGCTTCCATCTCTTTCAACTGTGCATTCTGCTCCATGATCAACATGAGCATCTCATCCTTTTCACCTTCTATATTGGTTATCTCCTTTGCCTGTGCATCTTTCGTTGGTGGAAGTTTCAACTGTTTCCTCAGATATGCTATATCAGCATTTTTCTTTTTAAGCATCTCCTCGACTGCTTTCACATTCGAGGGCTCATACCCGATCTTGAGGACCAATTCTTCCAACGTCTTAATTTTGTTATCCTTTGCAAAGGATGATATCTTTTCTAATTTCAGCTGTGTCTGGACATTGCTCAGAGATACCTGTAATTTAGCGGCTGCAGTAGAAGCATTTGCCAACGTGGAGAAAACTATTTCTCCAGTTTGCCTATGTAGATCCATCTGATCAGTGGGATGCACACCTCTAGTATGAAACTCGAATGTTTCTCTTTTGTAAATAGTGATGGCTTTCAGGTCTGGCACCTGTGCCTACAGAAAAGGCATGTGCATTCTACCCTTCTCTGTATCGAATGCAGACAACAGTCTGTGCTGTGCCGTTGATGTCTGTTTCCAAAACTGAGCATAAGTACTATTGGTCAGCGTCTGATTTTTCTTTTTGATCAGGTCATACTTCTCAAAAACACTCAACTTTGGTCCTACTTTACTTGGCTGGTCAACTAGTGGACTATTCATGGGCTTCTTAGGAAAAAATATAGACATGATCTGCTTGTTGCTTGTGATAAGAAGTGACTGATCATATTTCATAGTTGCAGTTGATTGGATTCCCTTTTCACCAGCCGTGTCAGGTGTATGATTGGTTTTTGGCCTTTTGGTGTGTAATTAGAAATCTTCAGTCGAGACTTCAAAGACAGAAAGTGAAATATCCTTCCTGGGTCTTTTCACCTTGGGAACCTGTAGTGTGGTAGTCTGTGAGATGATAACCGAGGGGTCCTTCTTTTCTATCTCAACCAGAGTGTTTGGCTCCCATTCTATTTGATTTGCGAATTTTTCTACCTCAGGTTTGGGTGTATGAACATATGGAAAATTTTTATTTTTAACCCTCATCTCAGAAATTGTCCCGCATGGATCATAATGCCATATGAAACTAACCCAAAACTTCATTTATTTCAAAAATCTGTCTTCTTCCTCCCCAATGCCTCAGCTATTACAGATGAAAGACCTTATTTTCCCTTTAATTCTAATCTGTTGTTTCTTTTTCAGAGACACAAAATGTATGTCATCTGAGTTAATCATTTCCCTTATATACTTCAGGGAAAATATCCTCATGGGTAGATACTTGGGAAATTTGTATGGAGCCAACTCACATCCATATGCTTTGATCTTGGTGTGATTTTGGTAAAGATACTAGTCTCCAGTCTTTGCAAGGTTTGACAGGTGTAAAATCCTCTGAATCTCCTCATTTATTCTTGGTTTAGGTCTGCCACTGAGCATGCTTACCACAGGATGGTATAATTTCTCGATAAACTATTTGAAACTGAACTCTGTTGAATTTTGTCTGAGTAGTGAAGTCCAAGCTGTTACCGCCTGCAGTTCCTTGTCCATTTTCTGCATCAAAAAGGAGATCCTGTCTGCTTGAAAGAAAGTGAGCATGTAGGCCATTATTGAGGAATACTGGAACATGCCTTCTGAGGTGAAATTTAAGAACTGCTCGTGAATACTGTCCGCTAGGAAAGTGCTGTAGTTGAACTTCCTGCTTTTAATAGTGCTCATGAATATCGTTAAAAGTAGACTGGTC